>KE504769.1:135725-146982 GCA_000441515.1 Elaeis oleifera | reverse complement strand
ATATATATATATATATAAATTATAATTATATATATATAGAGATAGATTTGAATAAAATCGATCGAATTTGAATTCAGATCCAATCAGATCAAAATTGGACAATACAGATTCTACATCAATGATCCAAATCATTGGACGTGATCTACTACCTCAAAATTACTTGCACACCATAAATCATATGATTTGAAAATTTCTAATTTATGCATCAAGTGATAAAAAAATATATTTAATTCAATTTTATTAGACTGTCTAATTTTTGATTATTTGATGCATAAATTAGAGATATCCAAATCATATGATTTTTTATACATAAATAATTTGGAGATAATAGACCACATTCAATGACTTGAATCATTGATGTAGAACACTTATTATAGAATTTTGATCTGATCAGATCTAAATCTAAATTCGATCAAACTAATTCTAACCTCGCTTTATACATACATACATGCATACCTATAAATAGAGACATCTATGTTGGCAAAGCCTCTGGTTGATACGTAGCTTTATTGCGAGCCATAGATTTGACGTGTTGCAGAACACATTCCTACAGACATATAAGGGTGGGCAGGCAGTACACCCTCCGGTTGTCAAGAACCGGCGATTTGACTCACCCCGCGGCCTCGCCGATTCTTGACAACCAGAGAGTGCAACGGATAGCGTACTCCATCCAGATGGAAAATTACCCCATGATCTTGAGCTGAAAACAAACACAAAAAGGTGTTGGGTTGTTCTCATGCCCCACTATAAACAGTCAGTTGTACCAAAAGATAAATAAATTAAGAAATAAATAAACAAAATGGAGGAAAGAAAACAGGGGAAAACATGAACGGGAACCCAAGTACATTGCTTGAATCCTATCTAACATTTTATTAGTCCTCGGTAAAAATTCTGAAATGGATACTAACCCTAAGAACCACGCACACAACTAGTTGCAGCACAAAGCCATAAAAGATGGCAAAATATTGGATTTTGGTGAACGGTCCAATCATATTAGTCAAGGTTTCGGGAGTACAGACTGGTTAACATCCATCATCATTTCCAAACCTGATTCCTTCAAAAGGAAGAGACGTGCAACCATCGAAGTCACCAACCCATTTGACACTAGTGTTTCTTTGCTACCCGATGACTCAAAAGTTTCTGAAGATGATGACCTAACCTTGGACGTTGAGAGCTTGTAGTCTTCTGGAAATTCCCATTTCTTGCCTCTGATGGTGGGACAGCTAAAAGAGAGAACTTTCAATTAAAGCATCAAAGGTTTCCTTTGGCTGGCCAACTATAAAGAGAACTTGAATAACTCAGCAACATCTATAACCATAATCAAGGTTGGTTGAGTGCACAACAATCATAATCTTTATATTGGTGGGACTACACAATGGATCAGATCCATAAAGCAAGATCCGGGTAACCATTCCATCCAAATGACAGTGCAAGCGCTCTTTTAATGCCAGTAAATAAGCAGAAAGGCTTCACAACAACAAAAGGGAAACAAAGGAGTGACGTGAATACCAACAGATAAAGTTCTCGGAACCAGACCTTTAACTGACCACTTTGCAACTCATCAAAAAATAACATTAGAGTCTGCAACATTTGCAAAATCCTCGTGCAAACAAAAAGATGCGAATTAGCCAAAATCAATATATGTAGCTTTACCTATGTGATGAAAATTCCATCAACCACAGTGAGACATTTGGCAGACCTTAATTTCCAGAATATGTTTCCCAAGACCTCCTAAATGTACTCTCCAATAAAGCCTAGTTGAAGAACAACCATCCAACGTATCAGAAATCCATGCATCACTGTCTTCTTAGCGTCACTTGTATATCTTCTCAAAGCTCAAACCTGTTACCTTCCAAGCTTCTCTGGCAGCTTGAAATGCCGCTTCTGATAAAATAGTGAATCTTCCTCTTTAGGCCCTGTACTACAACCTATCAACATCTTTTGGAAGTTTAATTTTTCGCATACTACAACCAAGATCATCTGGGTGATCAGTTCTGGTCTTCTATGCAAGAGACCTTTTTCACCAAATTTTTATTATTCAGCCCCATCAGCATTATCCATCAAGTAACTTTTTGAAATTTTTGTAACATTCTTCCACAACCACTGTAAGCTTTTACTATACATATATATAATTTTAAGAATGCATCACGATAGACAATTTGAACATAAAGTATATATCAAAAAAAGATTTCTGACGCTGGACTCGACAAAAGTAATTGCTAAACGATAGACATGTCCTCTTGTATGTTCTTTTTGATGCATGTGTCATGTGTGACAATCCAATTTAAATGCTACTGCATGCAGTGACGTACAATCATCTGAAAGTATTAGGACTTTATCTTTTCAAGGGAAAACATTAGCACTTTACAAGTATTTAGAAGAAACTTTTGTGCAGTTGGCACCATCAATGCCAACCATTGCAAGTCAATAAGTCCAGAAATAGAGGATTGTCACATCTTTATGACAATAGAATAACAAATTCATATATTAAATAACTTTGTACATATTTCATAGATTCAAAGGAGGTATCTTTGTTCCAGGTGTTCTAGGACGTGTGCTGTCCTACAATGTAGGACATTTTTTTACTCGGCACTCATGCCCATCGACCACTATAAACAGTTATGAAGACCTAATAATCTTCTATTGTAACGTATTATTGGGTTCTAAGTGAAGGAAAAGGGTCAAAGTCAATTAATCACTTCATCAAGCAAGCCAAGTGTGAAACATTTTTGTAAAATTATATTTGAGCCCACAATCTTGCTCTCAGCAGTATCCACTTGATACCCAAACCTAACTTGAAACATGTACACACAACATTCTTATTCCACAGAAAACTTTAATCATAACCATAACCATCAAACCTTGTTCAAACTATTAGGTTGGTCTTTATGAATCTTCATTCAGCAATCGTTCTTGTTAAGGGCTACCTCTTATATAATGGCAATTTTTTTCCCCACGTCCTTTTCAAAATTTCCATCCATGCTACCTTAGGTGTTCTCTTTCTAAATTTTTATCGAATATCGGAGAAACTCTTCTTGCAGGAGTCCCAAAACCTTTGTTATACGTTTCTGTACCATCTCATTTGACCATCCACTTTGTCCTTAAATAAGTTGACATCATCCACATACGGATGATGGTGCAAGAACTTCAATAAAGGAAATCCCTTTAACTCACCAAAAATATTTTGTTGGACATTAACTATTACATGTCTCCTATACACGGGTGATACCCTTTTTGCAAATCCAAATGTAGACACATATTAGCTTCCTGTTTCCAAAGCCTGAAAACATGAGTCACTAGAAGAACCAACCTTCAACCTTAAATCCAAGAACACTATAACCCATTCAAGATCTTGAGTTTGTTAGAACATTGAACCAGCCAATTAAACAATCCCATATTCTTTCACTAGAGACAAAGCACCACATCTTATCAATGCATGACTGCCAACTTGGAAAAGAAAGATGTGAAAGAAAAAACTCCCAATGTTCATTTGTGGTAAAGTGTTGCTTCTTTATTGACATCTGAACAGGCCTTGAAACATCATTGCATATTTACTCCTCCCTGTTATTTCTTAAGCTTCCCATCTAATGTTTCAGTGACTTTGTAAAAGACCAAAACGGATCATGATGGACCTTCCATCAATTAGTGCGAGCACACAATCCTACAATCTTAGATATGCAAGCCATTCACAGACCCATAAATCTCCATTCTCAAAGTTAATATCTGAACTCTTGCTAAAATTTGAAGCATTAGCATAAAATGATTACAATCTAAAGAAGCCCCTCGGGATCACCCCATCCAAAACCTTATCTAGATTCCTAGAAGGAAGAAACTAATTATTATTTAGCATAAGGGACTGGATGCTTCTAAAAGAACTAAATCACCATAGAGTTGCAAAACAATAGAAAATAATGTTAATACTTGCAGCGGTGGTCTCATTAACCAAGGCAGAATCCAATCGACCCATAATCTTTGTTAAAGTTCAAAGGGTGATCAAAATTTGATCCAATTTAATGGGCATACAACGAAAATCACAATGAAGAGGGTCCTCCTCATATCTCTTGCTCTTTAGAACTCCTAAAACATATGAGAGAAGGGCCAATGGTCCAAATATAAACCTAAAGAAAATCTTCTAGATTTTAACAAAATGGATTGCATGCACATGGAGCAAAGGAACAGTAACAAACCTTGTCCTTTCTACAAATGATTGTGGCTACATGCAAATAACCGACGCTGATGAAGAATTTTGACAAAATATAGCAGTACAATTGTTATCTGACAATTAGTTCACATTTTCCATCAAAGCTTAGTATAACTACAGCACAAAACCATTCAATCAATTTGTGCATCAAACGGTTAACATAATAACTGATTTTCGAATAAGAATTGTAATGGAACCACATGTAGCTAGTAAAAGTAAATTCCTTCAGAAATTAATAAACAAAAATGCATCAATTCAACTATAGATCCTTACAAATCTTTGAACGCACTGCTTCACCAATATGCCAATGATTTAGACAGACCTTGTATTCTACACATTTCTGAAATTACAACAATATTTATATGTTCATGTGTATTATGTCCTAGTGAAGAGGTATCATAAGATAGATAATACAAATAACAGCTTTACTTGACAGAAATATATCCTTGGGACCAGGAAAAGGATCCATTTTTTCTGATGTAAAATAAAATAAAGATGGTCATCAAATCAGTGGCATTTCAGTTGAACTCAGCCTTCTTATGAGCAAACAACAAAGTACAAGTTAAGCAAGGCCAGATTATATATCAATGGGCATGTTGATGATTATATATCAATGGGCATGTTGATGTCAAACCATCAAAAGAAGCATCAAGTTGAGCCGGAAATTACATTTGGCCCCAGCTAGCCTGCTCAAGTTGCACATGTTTTCCTAATTTTCCCACACACATTGAAATTCCTCTATTGAGAACTGTGCTGTTTGTTGTGCATGAGAATTGAAGCTCTGTTAGTTTATTTATCATTTTACCTAATATTTGTGCAACAAATAAGCTTCCTCTAATCTGTCTGTTATAACCTACAGAAGTTCCAAACACATCAACCACAATTCTGTGAATGCCTACCAACAACATTTTCAGTTATTAACATGAAACATGCAAGAAAAAGAACTAGAATGTTTTTCCCCTTCTTTTTGGGCAATAAGGGGAACAGGAGGTGAGCTAAAATCTAAATGCTTAAATCAATATCATGTCACGAGTGCCAAGATGAATTTACAAATTAATGAAATAGCATAACAGTACAACAACAAATTACTTTGGTACTAATGATGCAAGCAAGAGAAATAGAAGTTGAATGTAGAACATCTTTATCATACATGAATATAACCAGTCATACCTCCCTGTCAAGCTGCAAAATCTACCACCAAAAACAGTCAATCTAAAACAAAAGAACCATCATCAGGTTTTCTCAGCTGAAGTGAGATGTCCCATCTTTTCTGCAAGGTGTTCGACGTTCTTCCTGCTCCACCAAATATTTCCCCTCTCTCCCATCTTTCCATCAGATCTTCTGTCATTTGCATCTCGTCTTTCTGACTGGACCTCCTGAGTGTCAGAGGAACCAGGAGTCTCTGTGAGAAATTGTTCCCAGAACACATCATTTACACCAGCAGCCATGGTACAAGCAGCAGTCCCAGCAGCTCCATCTCTCGATGAATCACACTCGGGAGCGGCAGGTGCTGAATTTACATCTATCTCAGAAGCCTTACTCCTTATATCTGTATGAATCTCTGTTATTGGAAGAGCTGGGCTTTCTGCATAACTCGTAGATTCTGCTAGCTCTGGGGATGAATGAATATCTCCCAGACGAGGTGAAGAAGGGTGCAATTTAGGTGATGGTGACTGCAGATTCACATCAGTGTCCCCTGATGATGCATTCATCTCCGTAAGAACTACACCAGATGGCAGTGAAGGTAAAGCACTGTCATAGTACATATCTTCACCAGAAGCTTGACTCACACCTCGGAAAAATTCTCCAAAGAATTCAAGGATGATTCCATCTTCTCAAATGGCTCTATGTCCAATGCATGAATAGATGCAATGTCTGATTTCTCACTGCTCATACCCTGGAAAGATATGATACGGTTCTCTTCCATATTAGAATCCTCACAAAAGTAATTGGCTTTTGGCAATCTCCTCTTCTTGCTATGAAATTCAGATTGCTGGACAAAGTTAGAGAGAAATCCAGGTTTCTGCATGACTTGGGTCAAGAAGGCCATCATATTCTTTGGCGGTTCTCCATAGCATGTAATCTCTCCTCCAAAGATTGCATTTGCTGCTCCATTCCATGATGTTGCTGAGCGTGCTTCTGAAGTTCTGATAGAAGCAAACCCTTCTCACATTTGAGCCTCTCAATTTCGTCCTCAAGCTCACGTCTTTCTGATTCTGCTAACGGCCCTGAGTTACCCTGGTGGTGCAGCGAATGGCTGTGTATCGGCTTACGTCTATGAATATTTTTCAAGAGATGCCTCTGGCCCCTTATAAATTCCTCATTTGCAAATTCCCACTGGTCAGGATCTATTTTCTAAAACCCTGGAAAGGCACAGAAGAAATATGAATTCATCCTAAGAAAGTATATCGGCAACCATTACAATTCCTAATTGCAAAACTGAATTGTAAACCAAAGGCATAAGCAGGGAAAAGGGAAACATGAGAGAAGTCATCAAAGGCATACATGAAAGACTGTTTCCAGTATCCTGGATTATTCTCTCTCTCTCTCTCTCTTCTTTTCTTTTTTTGTGTGTGTGTGAGAGAAGAAGGGATTGTATGTCTGTACATCAATAGGTCATCCATGAAAGGTTTCCTGATCTGTCCATGGAATACGGCACCCCCACCCCCTAAGATCACTTGCATGCATTGCAAGTGCCGTATTTTAGTTATACACTCAAAACTAAGAATTAAATTTTTCGACGAAGTTCTGGAAAACGTTCTGTAATATAAGCTGAATAAAACCATTACCAACGAATTCAAAGTTCTTTTTTTTCCACCCCTAAAAAAGTTCAAAATCGCATAAAAAGTAAATAACTCATATTCTTGGATGGGATTGTCGACAGGGAATGCATATGTGAGCAGGATGCGCATCTAGTATTAAAATTCTACCCCAAAGCAATGTCATCCAGTGTATTAGATTACATCCAGTTCATATATCACCAAGAAAAATCACGCTGTTTGGAGAGACAGCATAAACCAGTTCAAATGACTAGACAAACAAGAAAACAAAAGGATTAATAAATCCCATTAGAAAGGAAAGGATTCGAGACCAATTAATAAATCCCATGGGAAAGATGAATTCTTTCTTTCTTCCAATCAGTTTCACTTACATAAGTATTAAGCTGTCTGACGAAGCTGGAGAAGTTGTTGTGCTTGAAGTACTTGGGGAGCAAATCCCTGGAGAACTCCGGCGGGTTCCAGACGATGAAGCTGCTATTGCTGGGGCTCCACGACACAATGGAATTCGTCGACGGGTCATCCACCATTTCATACGTCTTGGTGAGGAACGGCGGCGGGGAATTCGATCCCGATCCCCCCTGCGACCCCTCCATCCTATCGATCGATCAACTCCAATCCAATCCAATCCGACCAATCTCCCACGGCCAATTCCCCTCCTCTCATCCCACCTCATCAGAATCCTCTCTCCATCCGCAACCTCCGGTGATCCGAAGAAGGTCAGATCTGCGAACGCCTTCACATCCAGATTTTTGGGGTTGTATTTGAGTTGACCAAGTGAAATCAAGGTCAAAACCCTAAAAACCTAGATTTTTTCTTCGATTCGATCAGGATATGCACGAGGCCCAGAAGTTTCGGCTTTGAAGACAGCGAGGAGAATTTAGGAAAGAAATAAAGTGGGAGAAGAGGAAAATATAAGTAGCCAAGTTTTCGTACATGTGGATGGATTCGAGGGGTATTTTGATACGCGCGTAACGTTCCTGTGGTACCGCTAGACTTTTGCCGAATTTTCTAGAAGAAAGAATGGAGGAGAGTAGAGGAGACATTCAGGAGACTTCGGAAATAACCCCGTTACAGCGCGGAGTCACAAGTTTTCTTTGAAGAGGCGACCCTTTTTTACTCTTTCATCCATCACTGATGTCCAAACAAGTATTTAGTATTCATTCCCATCCATGATGATGTGGTGATTGCTGGTTGGATGATTTTTTCTTTCTTATTTTTGAAGAATTTGTGATTTCTTAATCGAATTATTTGGGGAATTTTTTGACCCGTTAAAATTAATGATCCATTCTCGGCGTTGTGATTTGGTGATCACTAATAGGATGGTTTTTCCCGCTAGAGGATGGAGTGAGGAAGAATTCTTTTAATAGAATGAGTTTTCTTTGGGAGCCGTCAAAGTGAAAATATATTATATATATAATTTTATAATATCATATAGCCCAACTTGCTGAAATTATTGTTGTTGCCGCACTTTATTAATGTTAGAAAGATTACAGGATACGTGCTTGTCATGGTTTGTCTTCGATGGGATAGTTGCTCAGAAGTCGAATCATTGTGTCTGAGCGTCGGATAGTGAAAATCGAAAAAAATGTTAATTGTCAGAAAGATGTACAGTCAAAGAAGTCGAGAGCGAGAATAAGGATTGGCGATGAGTGCCAGCGCCGATCTCCATCCGGTGCCGAGATGTGAGATCTGCAAAAAAGTTCCATCGAAGGTTACTCCGATGATGATCATCCGATGCTCAAGTTAGAAATATCGCTCAATAGAGAGGGGAGCAGAATTTTGACATTTGTATTAGCTTTGCATATGTACTTGGAGAGGTCCTCGCTTATCTCTATTTATAGAGGGATTAAGATCAATGGCAGAAGGACGAACAGTCATTACGAGTATGTCCCATCGTACGGAGGCGCATGGAGCATCTTTAAATAACTCTGATGATGGATGTGTCTTTGTTCGGCACGCAGATGGTTGCAGTGGCGGACGTTACCGCATGTGTAGTGCAATTAATGACCTCATGGCTTTCCATCATGGCACACAACCAACAGCCAAGAATATGGCTCCTGAGTAACGTGACTTGATGTGATCCAGCGGGATAGCATGGTGACCACATTTAGCATTTGGCTGTTCGACTAACGTCCATGCCCTAGGGTCCGAAAGTTGGATGAATGAGCTTGTGGAACGGTGCCACTTGATCAGATAATCGGTAGGACACCGAGTAAGCAGTCAGCTATGCGCCAAATGTCGAATGTCATCAGCCAGTCAAGGATAGCCCATCGAACTAGGACAGATAAATGCCGACTTGAATAGGCTCGTTGACTGCAGTTAGTTAAGCATCGATTGGGATAAATTGGATGATCCAGATCAGGTTGAGTCACAATAATTTATCGGTGTAGTGCACTTGGTCGGTCAGGAGGTGACAAAGCAAACTAGTCGGATAAAGGCCAAAGGTCTACCCAACAGTATTTTTATTGAGAAAATGCTTAGGTGGTTGAATGAGATAAAATACCTCTTAATAGGCTTTACTTAATGAGCGGCAATGTTTTATTGCTCAGTTTGCTTATCCTTATTAATAATATAGTTTTTATTTTTTTCATACTAGAAAAAAAAATATTGCTTTCATGTTTTTCACTAAGTAGATAAAATGAAGCTTATCTCTTTAGGTTTGCATCTCCTATCGATAAGAAGGTATAAATAATGGACTGAAAAGTAGAATAATTGAGGATTGTTACTGGGATTAGAAAGTCAAACCTAATCATTTTGTTGCAATAAATTAAAGAAACCTTCTCCTATCCTCTCTTGCATCCATTCCCTTGACCATATTATGCTAATGGAAATATCTTAGGTGAACCCACTTGATTCCACCATGCCACCATCGCCAAATGGCGGCCAAGTAATTTTAGTATAATTAAATATTAAAATATTATAAACTAATAACCAACCTTTCTTTTCAATTTCACTTCTTATTTATACCATGTTTTAGAAAGAGACACAAAACGAGAAAATAATAATTTATAATAATCAGGCCTTCTTTCAATTCCACTTCTTATTTTCATGTTTTAGAAACAGGCACGAAAGAAGAAAAATAATAAAAAAACCATATTGTATGGAGTCACTGGGCTCATTTCCATGCACGCTCTTCCTATAAGAACATATGGGTCAAAATCAAGAGTTTGTCATCACAAGGCTCATTTCCATGCACGCTCCTCCCAAATGGGTCAAAATCAAGAGTTTATTCTTTAATTTGTTTAATTTATCAACAATTATATATGATAAAAAAATCTAATCCCAAAATTCAGACCATAATCATCCTTTATTTCGCTCATGTCCACCTCCATGTCCGAACTATACATTAGATTGAGGCATAAGTTCACATCAAAGAGTATTTATCTTCAACTGTTGATGGGCAGGCTTCAGCATTCCAATCTTAGCGATCTTTCATCCCTACCCTTTCTACGAAGAAGCTCCACGTTTAGTATTACCATAGTGGGTTGAATACTTCCCCTGGAGTATCACGATTCAGATTGTATCTTCCGCAAAAAAAATTGATTATCTTTTTTTCTGATCTAAATCATTAGATCACAGCTTGTACGGATCTCAAAATATTTTATTTATTTTTTACTATTTACATAGATCTTAAAATGATTATTACACAATTCAATGATTGATATCATAAAAAAATAGTACATTAATCTTATCCATAAAAGACAAGCTGTTTTCAATGCTGTAACCTTCTTATGCAGTCAGTTGTACAAATACTTGCAAGCTCTCATTTATGTTTCCTGTTTTTTAGGAATACCAACTCATTATGCTTTTAGAGGAACTAAGCACTCCTTTGGTTCATAGAAAGTAAAGAGGAAAAAAATAATTCTTAGAAAGTGGAGAGGAATCTTTTTGTCTGATTAGAATTTCAAAAGAAAAAAAGAACGAAAAGCTCTTTTTATAAAGATATACTTCTCACATTTCATAAAAAATAAAATTTATGAGAGGGATGAATTTTAAAACTTTCTATAAGATGAAAATTGATGATCTTTTTTTCTTTCCAAAAATATTTTTTCAAGATCCGTGGCTGAAATTCTGTAAAATATCAATGAATGGTTAAAATAAAATACTGAACAGTGCTATACGTCAAGGTTTCAAATTTTTTCATTTTGTACAAATCATATAATATAATATTAATATTATTTTAATATTTATATTAATATAAAAATATTTATTTAAATATATATTATAATATTTATAATATATTAATATTATTTTGATATTTATAGTAATATAATAT
>KE504769.1:122470-132770 GCA_000441515.1 Elaeis oleifera | reverse complement strand
GAGTGCTTATGCTGGAAGTTTACTTGGGTGCAATCATAAAACTGCCAAATGTGTGGGAGATAAAAAGGATTCAGGGTCCTCTCTAATTACCATGCAAACCTCTTTGCTTTTTTTAAAAAATAAAATTCTTACAGAAACCCCATTTGCTCGATCACTTGCTGTTGATTGATGGGACTCAAGTAAACAGACAGCTGGCTCTCCTATTCTAGATGATGCGGGGAGGGATGCAAAGTCTAAACAGTAGTATTTATTAAGAAAATCTGAACTGTGAAATTACCAACAAAGTGCTGACGAACAGGTTGGGAATGTACCTTCGGCGCGAAAGAAGAATTGGCCTTCTTCAATCATTGGATCGCATCTTATGCAGATTTTAAGCTACTCCAAATTTTTTCATTCATTCATTCGTGTGTGTGTGTGTGTGTGTATATATATATATCTCGAAATGATTATTATATGAGTCAAAGATAATTCTTTTCATACGAAAATACAGCCCAAATCTCGGAAAATAGCAGTATAAGTGAGTTAGATTAGATTTTAAGACAATATAAAGTTGATCCAACTCAGACTCGATGCATAGTTGAACTTGAGATAGACCGACTGTGCACGGCTCCACAATTAAGCCCCAGCTTCTAGTTGGGTCAAATATTGATCTCGTGAAATTGGAGGCAGTAGAAAAGAATATGAGACTTGTGATTTGATGCACAAAAATTAATACAAAATCTATATACATCCTAAAATATTTAAATCCGACTCAAATGCTAACCGATCTAGATCGACCTATTGATGTGTTGGATCTTGGTCTAAATTTTAGATCAGAAGCCACAACTGCTATCTGTTCATGTACTAGCTTGGGCTGGTCGGCCAAGCAGGCTGGCCTTCTAGGCGCTAACGTATGTGGGCGGAATCCATTTATCCCTAGGTTTACCTATTGGCGATAAGCCCGGCCACTCCTTCAAAATCCTCCGTGGGGAAGATTGGGAAAGACCACCAAGAGATCACAGAGCAAACATTGGTTCGTAATTATTATCCTTTGTTCTCATTCAATAATTCATGTGTTTAAGTTTCTTCTTCATGCTTCCAAGTTTCAAATACTGGATGGATTAGTCTTAGATATATGGTGGTTTTTGAAGAACCAGTTTAGGAATAGGATGAGGGTGGTGATAAGGGAAAGAAGGAAAATAAAGAATACGAGGATAAACTAGGGGTCTCTTTGGTATTGTATTTGTTTTTTATTTTATTTTCAAAACCTAAGGAGAAAAATGGATTAGATTGGACGACAACAGTTACAATGAAATCATTTTGTTTTCTGAAGTTATTTATGAATTAATCTTTGAAGCTTTTGGCAGCGAAGATTTATTGCTTCCAAAGACAGCAGAAGTAAAAGTAAGGAATAGCTTAAACTTGCAGATCCTATCTTACACAGTGTCCATGTAGCATTCACTAATTTATATAGAAATAAAACATAAAATATAAACAAAACATAAAACAACAACAATGTAAAACAAGCCTTGGTTTCAGATTTGTTAACATAAGAGACGAGGACAGTAAGTGGAAAAACAAGGAGAGAAGAAAAATGTCAATAATTATTTAAAACTCCAATGAAAATCTTATGAGTATCCAACACAAAAGATTGTGTGTGTGTGTGTTGTTGTGGGGGGGCGGGGTGGCGGGCGGTGGTTTGTGTGTGTGAGATAGAGAGAGAATCCTTGACTAAAATCTTACAAAAGTGAAACCTTTAGGCATCTAGTGGTGCCTTAGCACGTCTCTGCAGGAAATGCAGTGGTCCAAAGAGTGAGACGGTCCAAAGGAGCGTTAATGCATGAAGTGCCTATAATTTTTGCACCAAATTACTTGAGGCAATCTGTTGCGAGGTAAGAGGTATTGATGCATCTTTTCAACTGTCCCTCTCTGCTCATTCTCCTTTATTTCGGTGCCAATAGCTAGCGTCAACTCAGAAAATCCTATCTAAAAGAATTTGTTTTAGCCTGTCTACATTGTAATGTATATAATTTACCAAATTATAGCTTCTAGGACTTGGAGCAAGGCTATGATGTGTTAGCATAGTGTTGGACTAAACTAATTCCTGGAAGTTGCCTTCAGTTTCCTTAATTAACATTGTTTCTGATGAATTTGCCAAGTAACATGGCTGTTTCGTTGTGCTACTGCAGGTGTACTTATTACAATTTATAAGTAGAGATGCTGATCCATTGCTTCCTTCCCCCCCCCCCTTAATGGGCCAATTGGCAAGAAAATAGAAGGTGATGCTTGGAAAGGTGGTGCAGGTGGTATCCGAAGCCATTTGGGTGGTGAATATTTTCTTGGAGGAGCCATATTGAGAGTATAAAATTTGGACATCATGGTAGCAGCATCAGACATCCGGTCAATGGTGCCCACTGGGCTGGTCGGGATAAGGTAGTCTGCAAGAAGACTTGCTGTCCCCACCTTTTCTCTGCCATCATTTGACCATTAAAAATGACGAGGTGATTCCTCAGAACTGCATCCATTTACCGAACTCTGGCTCAATAAACCTCTTGTACTGCCCGGGTGCCATTCCGTGTATCTTGCGTTCACCAAAAATCTCTTGCTCCTTACGCTGAACTTGGAACGGGCTATCCTTGGGATTAGGTTCAACTTATTCAGTGGAGGGGATGGTTTTGAAACATTGGCATGCACTACCTGAGCACCTGAGATTGAGTGCAGATTAGCTCTATAATAAAATTAGGAGAGAATAAAATAATGCTCCAGTTGATGTAAATGATTTTACTACTAGGAAAAGGAAAGACTAGTGAGGGACCGAGTCAAGAAGAGCGAGCAGAATTTTGTATACGATTGTACCCGGTCAAAAGCAACACTTATCAGGATGTGCATCTAGACCGTGTTATTTCAACGTTACCTACCATTCTTTCTTATGGTGCAGCATTTAATGACCTCTTTCTCAGGAGAGTAGGAAACATGCATCCCATTTAGAAGATCTAATTAGAATGGAATCAAATCTAAGACTCTTGTATAAAGGTAATATATTTGCCAACCCAATTTTGTTGGCATTGTCCGTGTCTAATGATATTGTAGCAATAAATCAGAGAGTATGCTATAACCATTTTGCTTACCAATTGATCTTTCTTCCTTGTCATATGCGGATGGCCTCTCATTTCTTTCATTAAGTAGACCTTATGTTGTATTGGAGGTTGAGTTGCTAAGCAAGGTATTTTACATAAAAGGCCACTCAATTTTAAGTCTGTATAGATATTGTTTTTTGTGAGACCGTCTTTTTTGGCTAAATCATCGTACATATGTATTTTAGAGTGCACAATTTGATTTCAAATACACATATTTATGTAGATGCAGTGGTGTTTGTTCAACTAAAACATATAACATAACCGATTTTATAAATCAAAAAATAATTTATAAATATGAATCTCCACACCACCATTTCCGTTACACCGTACTAAAAAGCATATATCCTTAAAATAGCTAATAGCAGCAGGAAAGATTTGTTGTTGGCACGAAAGAAGGATTCATCTTCCTTCACATGAATTGATTGTTGGATCATATGGTAGTATTTTTGAAATCAATGCAAATGGATGGATGGAGGAGTTTAGAATGCTTTAAGATTCATACAAATATAATCAAATGATTCATATCATGAAAGAAGATCAATCATTTTTTTTATGATGATCATTCTTTCGCCCAATGGGTGCAACCCAACTCCACAGCAACAATCATTTCGCTTCGCGGGGCCTTGATTAGGATAAGTCGCCACGCGGGGCACCTTCCAGAGGCTGATAAAAACAAGGTTCTAATCACTTGTCTCCATATGCGAACTTTTACATGGGTGTAACCAGAACAGAAGGGTCACTTTATTCCTTGTTATCTACCTCGTGGGTTTGCAGGTAGGCAAAAAACCAACAGAGTGTTGGCCTTTCACTCTCTACTTGTTCCTTGACTTTGAATATGGGTGATCGAGGCGCTAACATCTCCATCTTTGAACTATAACTTTCTTTATGTTTATTATAATACGATCGTGCTAATAAACTATTATTCATGCTTCCTTTTCTCCCAATTTGTCACTATTATATTGTAATTAGATAATTAAATATAATTAAATAGAAAGAATTAAGATAATGCGTGATTCTTTCGCAACCCTCGTGACACTTTGGATGCCCTCACCTTCCCTCCGAAGACCGGTACCAGCCGCGGGCCACGTGACGAGCGCACGCCAAAGCGGACGTCGAGCGCAGTGAAACCACGTGACCAGCGGCGCGCGAGGCCACGTTTTGGAGGTTACTCCGGCGTTCGGTAAAAAAACCAGACGCCCGTTTCCGATCCGACGGCTCGCATTCTCTTACCTTCCTGAACCTCCAACCGTGGCAATCCCGTAATTATCACAGCTAACAGGCTGTTATCGCTACCATAACTTTATTATTATATTTATATACGCAGTGCCTCGTGGGTGGCAGGCAGATCGGGCAGCATGTGACCCCACCGCTGGAAAATGGGGTCGACCCCAACGCCTCCCCGCACGTGCGCCCAGTGGTCTTCGACGACCCACGGTCACGTGGAGCTGGATGGGGACCGTTCCGTTCCCACCGTTGCGTGCAAGCTACTGTGTGTTGCAGTCGTAACCGGCGATGCGGTCGCTCGCATGCAGATCTCTAAGCGGCAGTTCAGATCTACCGTACCGTATGCGGGATTTTACCTGTGCGGTTGCGAGTCGCGGAGATTTGTCCTGATCAGCCGTACACGTGCGGCCGCTGGGTGTGGCCCGTTGTCTGCGGGCCCCACTAGTTCAGCCTGGAGCCGTTTCTCGCCGCAGCGCTGCTGCGGCACGTGGACGGACGTCCTTCCCGCCTCTATCGTCAGATCCTTTTCTATTCTCTCCCCCCCATTTCTTCGTGCACGGCTTCACTCGGATCGGCTAAAGTTAGCATCGTTAGCACCGTCTGATGATGGAGGTGTGTCTGATCTAGCCGTCAATCTACTCAGGCAGACCGAGCCGATGCAAAGGTTTCCGCAGCCCATTGTTTGTTTGAGACATCACTTTCCTCCTCTGAGCACTACTTTCCATTATCCTGCACTTGATATGACGAGTCTCCGCTTAGAGTTTCAAGGCGGTATCCGCATCTCCTCTTTCTGAGCAAAGGCCGTGAGATGCCATTGAAATTATCGGCATTGTCTTGGTTTCCATAAGGAGCCATCTAATGATGGCATCGGCTCGTGCCAAACGGCTCCAAGCTTTATCACCATCATTTCCTACTTTGCCCCTCCTTCGGTCCATCGTTGGCTCGTTCACACAACACAAGTGCGCTGATATTAGTGGCGTTGCCGTAGTTTGGTTAAACTTTATGGGTACTTCGCGAATACTCATGTATCTAATGCCCAGCCCTCCTATAAACCTCCTGTTTGTTTCAGTCGCGGTCCGTCTGGGACTTCCCCTGGTTTTCCAGCCGGTAAGCTCCGGCGACCTTCCGGCGCCGGAACCAATCTTTTTCGTTTCTAATCTCTTGTATCCGATCCGCTCCTTTCCCCTTCTCGGTTCTCTGTGCCTTTAGATCGAGGATCCACCAGGTTTCCGGTGGTTTCCTGTAGCCAATCGCCGCGAAACCGATATCTAAGGCCATATCGGGCATCTTCTCGGAGAAATTTTTCCTCCATTTGAGTCAGATCTTGTCTCGCTGCTATTATCTGGTGGTATTGCGGTCCGTGGAGACGGTTTTCCGTGCAGTAGCGTTTTTTCCATCGCCAGAGAAGGTTTTCGTTTGATCTAGTGAAAGAGAGATGCCGTCTGGGACGAGGCTACCGACGTGGAGGGAGAGGGAGAACAACAAGAGGAGGGAGCGGCGGCGGCGGGCGATCGCCGCGAAGATCTTTGCGGGGCTCCGCATGTACGGCAACTACAGGCTCCCCAAGCACTGCGACAACAACGAAGTCCTCAAGGCCCTTTGCAACGAGGCCGGCTGGACCGTCGAGGAAGACGGCACCACTTACCGGCAGGTGACCACACCCCACTCTCCCTTGATTTTCTTTTTGCCCCCTTATTGCATTCTCGCTGATTTCCGTTATTTTACGCAATATATAATCCATCATTTCCAAACAAAAATTGAATTAAACATTTAAAAGGCGGACGATAGCCGCACCAATTAGCGGATGCCATCGTTCATCGGCCAAGAGGGGCTGGGAGGCGCCGTGCCCGCTTCCGACCTCCTGGCGGTTCTCATCCGCCCATTTGCTAACATGCGCCTCATGGCGCATGCTGGTGGCCAGTCCCTGGATTTGCTATAATACGCTGCTCACGTGGAGCGATGCTTTATTTTTCTAGTTTTCTTTTGTGTGGAACGCCACGGCTAGGATTGCCCGATTCTCCTGCGGAGGCGGTCGGTGCACGTTAGACTAGTTTCGTCCCTAACGATTCCCTTTTTCCACGGAATATTAATTAATTCTGGACGCGGGACGGGCGCGACTATCGGAGCATGGAATGGGCGGACGATTTTACCCTGGGCGTGGATTAGATCCCAAGGGTAAATCCCGTTCGTCGATTGCTATTATCGGTGAAGGGCAAAATCGTCATTTAACTGTGATAAAGAAGAGGCCCTCCTCGGCTGTCTCTGTCCCTAGCGTCACGCAACCCACGCGTTCCACTAGGCAGCATTCACGACGCCGTGTCCGGTGGCCGGTCCCCATTACCTCCTCTGACGAAAATACCCCTCCTTTCCTTCACTTTTCCGCTAAGCCCACGCGTTTCCCGGTGTGCGAGGCGTTGCCGCGATGCCCCGTTTCTCCCCCGCGCGCGCGCGCCAAAGAGAGAGAGAAGGTCTGTCTTTAGGGCTTGAAAAAGCTCCCTATTTAGGGGGAGTAAAGAAGAATGGCACGTGAACGCCATTCGGGAAAGTATGGTTTAGAAGGGGGAGGAAACGGATGGAAAGGTAAGGGTACGTTGGTGGTGGAGGAGGGGACATTGACCGATCTCTCTCGCACTCCACTTTCCTTTATAATATGACCGTTATCTTTAAAGATCTTTTTAGGCAACGTAACGTGGAACGTGGGAAGGGAGGGGCGTATGGTACCCTATGTGTGAAAGTATTCAACGTGGTAGGGAAAAGATAGGATTTTGGGAGCAAGCGGCGTTACTGTTAGTGAACTTGAGTGGTAGGTATCTTGTCCACTTCTCGAAATTATCAGTTCTTTGGCCCGTTTACCTTTGCTTTTCTGGCCTTTTGAGGAAATGAACCCAATTGAGGCATCCAATGGTTTATATGACAATGTTTGGGAATCCAATTGGGGAGGCATGGTAGCAGTAGGTGAGGTTAAGGTGGATTAATAACAACCCTTAAACTATGTAATTTCCATTTGGACATAGAATTGATGGGAAAAGGCATTATCAAATGGGTATTAGGCGGAGTGAGCATAGACATTCCAATGTATTTGGTGATGATTATAGAACATTATGCTGGAAGAGTACATGTTTTTCGGGAGGTTTGGAGGTTGGGATTTTAACTTGAAACTTCCCAGCCAACTGCTTCATGCATGAGTTGACATAGTTATCCTGAAGTTATGGTTTTATGATTTTAGGCACTCACCAAAGCCAATTAACGAAGTTCTAATCCTTTAACCTGTTAATATTGGTGCTTCCAAGAAGCATCCATGTTGGTCATTTCTTTCCTCATTTATTTATCCGAGTTTGGTAGTGGATAACAAATTATCAAAGTTGCACCCTTAAATAAGGCAGATTTCTTGAACACAAAACTCTATTTGGTGTTGCTAACAAAAACTTGCATAGCCAAATTTACACATTTTATCCTCATAATTTCTAAACAATTCATCCCATTCATGCATGGCACAACTGGATAGCATACTTATTCTATCATTTTGACCGAATCAAATTTCTTTTCTCCATCCCAATGGTTTGGCCTTGAGACTTATATAATTCTGGGAAACTGCCTGCCAAATACCAGTTGAACTCACTAACCTGTGATGCCTGCCTTTTTCTGTTCATCATATTTCAGGGATGTAAGCCAGTGGAGCGAATGGATGTTGGTGTAGGGGGATCAGTTTCACCAAGCCCATGCACTTCTTACCAGCCAAGCCCACATGCATCTTATAACCCTAGCCCAGCCTCATCCTCCTTCCCAAGCCCATCCTCCTCTTACATCACCAATGCCAATAATGCTAACAAGGAACAGATGGCAATTCCCTCATCCCTTGGCTCAAGAACCTCTCCTCAGCCTCCTCCTCCTCATCCTCCTCGAAGCTTCCCAACCCTCACCATCTCTTGATACATGGAGGCTCCATCAGTGCCCCTGTAACCCCTCCACTAAGTTCCCAACTGCTCGATCACCTCGTATTAAGGCTGACTGGGATGACTCGGCAGCCCAGCCACCTTGGGCAGGTGCCCAGTACTCTTTCCTGCCTTCCTCCACCCCACCAAGCCCTGGCCGTCAGGTTATTCCTGATCCTGCATGGCTTGCAGGGCTCCGCCTCCCATCTGGGGGTCCTTCGTCGCCCACATACAGCCTTGTCTCATCGAATCCATTTGGCTTCTTCAAGGAGGCAACGGCCGGTGCAGGATCGTCCAGAATGTGGACCCCAGGACAGAGCGGAACGTGCTCCCCTGTGCCAGGTGGAGGACATGCTGATGTTCAGATGTCTGATGGCATTTCTGATGAGTTTGCATTTGGAAGCAGCAGCAATGGCAATCTTCCAGCAAATGGGTTGGTGAAGCCATGGGAAGGAGAAAGGATCCATGAGGAATGTGCATCTGACGAGCTGGAGCTTACCCTTGGAAGCTCAAGGACCAGATCTGGTGCCTGACGAGCATTCAAGATTATAAACATCCTTCTCCTGTTTCCGTCAATGTGTTGCTAATAGACCGGTAGAGAGGGTTCAAGATGCTATCAGTAGTTTCTTGTCTTCAGCCTCTGTCCTCGTTCAGGAGATTGAAATAGGTTATTCTGTTTTGAAACAGTGAATCCGAGTTATGCCCTAGAGTATATGGTAGAAGGATAAGGTGAAATGAGAAATTTCTGAGAAAAATGAGGGGACTAGGGGCAGGGTATTGTGAGTAACGGTTTGTGTGGAATTCTTTCTGATGTTTTAACATTATATTTTAGGTTACATGGATTTACTTTTACCACCTGTTTTTTTTTCACATTGCTATAAATATATATCACCCATGCAGAAATTTTATTGTTCTTCTGCATTTCTTCCCCTGCAAAGTTGAACTCAGGCGGTGGGAATGTCTTGTTATTTAATTGGCAGTTAAAGAACCCGAGTTCGAACTGTGTTAAGGCTTCATCTACCAGGAGTTAATTTCTTTCCAAAAAAAAATGCTCTTCAGGATGGTGATTCTTATTTTGCTGCCTATCGAAGAGTAATGAGCAATTTAAATTCTCAGAAATTGAACATAACAGATGTTTATGCTGTTCAATATAAATTATCCCCTCTTTCATGTGTTCTTTGGTCTCTGATCCTCGAACCAGGGTTAGCATTTATGGAGAAAGATGGGGTTGAAGCTTAAACTAAGATGCCATCATCTAGTCTGTCAGCTGTCTGCTGTGGTGTGGCCAGCGAGAGAACACAACGCTCACGCTTATAAAGTCCAGCGAAGCAACTTATATAAGATCTCAAACAGCAAGCATTTATCCATTCAAATCCATTCTTTTGCTGATCCATCCTATCAGTTAAAATAGCTCCGACGCAAGCTACAGCTGAAAGAGAATCAGTTGCCAGAATTCTGAAATGTTCAGCAGCAGGCTCAGGTAGAACAATATAGTTCCCTTTCAAAAAACATCCCAAAAGCCTTATGTTCAACAATGTCTAAGACCTGCAGGTAAATGGGACTGAAGAATTTCCCATGATCTCTGCTACCTGTCTCTCAGAGTGCGACTGCATGGATAGGCAGGGCTTCAAGGAAAATATTAAGGGGAAATACTGACGGACTGCACGGAATTTATGCCTGACGACCATTATGCTTGATGTGTATCCATCATAAAGATTGCAAACAAGGAGACTCGACATAAACGAAGCATAATGAAAACAAGGTGTAGCATATAATGGAATTCAAAGCAACAGTCCTATGTACAAAATATTCGTCAGTCCAGCAGGTCTGTACAAAATATTCAAGTCACAGACAAGAGAGACGTTTCCATCTATAAATGAATCGACTTCTGAAGTTTTAGCTGTACAATCATTCACGCACCAGAAACTGCGGACAGTGCGAAGAGAGTCTGGGCGGAGATTGAGCATGTGCCATTGAACCAAACCCAGCACCAAGATCTTAAAGGCTACACAGCTCTCTCTCTCTCTC
>KE504769.1:100124-111460 GCA_000441515.1 Elaeis oleifera | reverse complement strand
TTCTCAAGGTCTCATTATATGTATATATATATGTTATGGTATGTACAGAAGTATTTGGACTATTAATTGTTATGCAAGTAAAGATGCCGTGTGACGGCATAAAAACTGAAGCTACTTGACTTCCACACTTACAATAAGGAGATACGTGGGGATCCACACCTTATGTTTTTTTTTTTCCACTTTCCACGCGTATCTATTTAAATAGGTGAAAATTACAGACATCATTTCAAATTTGGACCATTTATACTAAAATACTATAATTTAAAAATATTATTTAATCATCAAATTTTAAATTCATCGCAGTGTAGCTCGCCCATGTATCCCTATAGCGAAATGTTATCACATGATTGTCTTTCGAAAACAAAACTTCCGTAAAATCCTAAAATTACCTTTCTCACTTAGTAAGAGGTTTTTGTTTTGACAATATTGATGGAGAGTCGTACAACTACGAGTTACTTTAAAATCTATATAGATAGATTGAATCATCTATTAGTTGCTTTGAGATCTATGTAAATCAATGAATCATGGAGGGTGAGGTGCTTCGAGATTTGTAGTGGGTGATCCACGAGTAATAGAGGAGGAATTCTATGTGATGTTATGAGAGAGGTTGAGAGTGAGAGTTGGCCAAATGAGATCATGGTTTACGTATCACTCTTCATCGCTGCTTGCTGAGAGGAGGGAGATTATGATACCACTTATGGTTTAGGATGGAGAGGGAGACATCACCAATGGGATTTTGGTAATGGAGATGCCCCTACGAGGGTGATGAGGGATTCGATTGGCGAAAATCATAATGGTTGATGAGGAGGGAGGCATTAATGGTGCAGGAGACAAAAGCATCCCATGAGTTCATGAACACTACTATTGCACCATCGTTAAATAATAGCACATACCATCCCTCCATCGTGGCATCCATCACCGACAAATGAGGGTTGTTAACGAGCAAAGGAGAGAAAATGGATCAAATTTCGGTGGGATTAAAGGAGATCATCAAGTGGGGTGAGCAAAATGAATCACCCATCGATTGCTTTGAGATCCATGCCACCCTTGCTTTGAGATTTGTATTGATGGGAGAATGATGGAGTATGAAGTTCTTTGATATATGTGCAATAGATAATTGAACATCGGTTTTGTGAAAGGAAAATGAATCTCCTTTTGCATGAAAGCTATGATCCAGCTTTTCTGTATCAAAAATATTTTTATATTTCTTCTCGCTCTATTAACGATATTAGGATCTAGATAGATGATTAGATTATATGATAATAAAATTAATTTAATGGCTAATTCAGATTTTTTAAATACCTAGAGTCAAATAAGGGTGCTCATCAATTTTTCTATAACCAATTTGGCTTGCTTCATCACTCCAACCATATATGAAGGATGGGGATAACCAGACCATCCCTTAAATTAAAGGTACAATCGAGTCGAGCCGAGTAGAGGAGTTGGAAGTTTGAGCTTGACTCGATTCAAAATATTCAGGCTCGAAATTTGGTTCGAGATCGATCGAGCTTTAATATCTCGAGATTGGCTCTATAAAAGATAAGTCAAGCTCGAGATCGAATCGACTCGATTCGAATATCAACCAAGCCATATTCGAGCTCGAATTTGAACTCGAAATAAGCTTTAACCTATTAAAATATATATATTATAAATAAATTAATATTATTAAATATATATATATAAATTTGAATAGGTTTGCAAGCTTTCGAGATGAATATGCTGCTATTTGAGTTCAATTCGAAAAGCTACTCAAATTTGATTCTATTATTTAAATTTGATAATAATCAAATTAAATTAAATTTAAATTTGAATTGAGCTCTGTTAATTTGGGAGCAGTGCATCTCATTTGCAGCCCTATCATAAACATTGGCCACAACCCCAGTGTCGGATCCCAAGCCCACCACATAGCTATTACCCGTCACCGCCTCTCGCCGGCCCTCAATTTGTCGTTCGTCCCTCACCAGTCCACATGGCTCCGGAGAGTGACCAACGCCTAAAGGAGAACCCCCGATCCTCCTCCACGCTCGCAGCTGTGTATGCGAAAGTCTCTCGCTGTCTCAGTCTCTTGCCGTAAATTGGGGCCGATCTCCGTCTCGTCCTCTTTATCGACTCTTCGCTCCCTGCTTCTCTCGTCTCTACCAAACCCTAGCCCACCCCGCGATCGATCCGAGAAACCCTAGCTCCGGCGGCCGCCATCGATGTCCGTGGAGAGGTCCCTGGACGCATGGGAGGAGGTCCAGCGCCATGGCCAGGACCTCGCCGACCGCCTCGCCCAGGGCTTCACCGGCCTGATCCAATCGCACATGATCCCCCCCGCCTTCCCCTGGCCCGTGCCCCACAAGAAGCCCTTCGATCTTGACCTCCCGCCTTCCACGTCACCGGCCAGCCAGACCTCGCTGCTGGCGGTGTCTCCGCCATCCTCGACATCGGGAGCCGCCTCGGCCAGGCCGGGCGGAGCTCGGCGCCTCCATCAACGGCGTCGTGCAACAGTTCTTCCGCCGGCTGCCGGCGCCGTTCCGGCCGGACGAGGGCGGGGCCGCAACGGCCGTGCTGCCGGCAAGGCGTGGCGGTGATGGTGGGAGGTGATGGGACTGGCGGTGGAGCGCTTTGGAGATTGGGGTTTCTCGGAGGCGGCGGCACCCGCTGGTAGCTCGGATGAGTGGGTGATGAAGAGGGTTTCGGATGTGATCTCAGAGCTCCGGGGCATCTGAAGAGACCGCAGGTAAAATTAGCAACATCTTACTCTTTTCATCTTCAAATATTTTTTCTCAATCGCTCACTATACGTAAGTTACGTCTTCTTATCTATTTTCCCCCATGATTTCCCCCTCCCAGTTAAACACTATGCATCTACTCGGTAAACCAAAGGAATCTGTAATGACTCCATATGTTGTGGGTAATTGCCCTTTGATCCAAAGGCATGATGAGAAAGAGTATCTAAACTCAATCGTCCCTATTACAAAAACTCCTAAACATCAATTTTAATGCATTCTTCAACCACACCTTTTGGAATTTCTAGGAGATGGTTCATTTCCATGAAGTTCAGACTTCTGGATTTCCTAGGCGACTCAGAAGTCTAACTAGTGAAAGTTTCGGATTAAGTGCCTATTCAAGACCTAACATCAAATTAAGAAGTCCAAGGCAAATGCTTCGGATTCCACTAATCAGTTGTCATGAGCCAAAGACTGATATATTCTCGGACTCACTGTTTATGTGATATCACAGATTGCTCCATATCGTCTCTTGGAGAACAAATTTGGGATAAAAAAGCCTCATTTTGGATTTGTCGAAGAAAATAAAGGTGCAGTTGAGAGGGAGGTCGGTCTTGTGCTTCACTATTAGAGTTGTTTTTGAGATTCACAACTTTAGCTTTTGATCATAGTATCTGCGATCTGCGAAGTTCCACTTGCCTTAGAAGTATCTTGATGGACGTGGGAGTTACATTTCCCCCTTTGTCAGGCAAACTACAGTGTCTTCTTTGACTGTTGTTTGCGTTGTGCATAACTTGTCATATTGTTCATCCAGTATGAAAATCATGTTGAAATGCAGTTTGTGTTTGCTTTAATGCTGATGGTTGGCTGACTTGATAGTTCTTGCTGTTGTTCATATGCATTAATTCAATCCATCAGTTACTACGCTGTCAACTTCTTGCACTGCTTATGTGTTACCAAGGATATATTTACAAATTACTTATACTTAAATCCCTCTTTTGCAGTTTGCAACTTGCATCTGCAGTTAAATACTAGTTTCATTGATGCTTATTTAGCATAAATTCATAGATACTCTATGACACAGAACTGATTACCACCTTAAGTTTGATGTATAATATGTCAAATGCAGGGGATCATTAATATCACATCAACATATGACACTAGAACCCATGAAATGGAAAGCTCCTTGGTTGCAAGGGGGGACTTGTGGAGAGTAGAGGCATCACATGGTGGTTCAACCGCAGGAAGTGAGAGCTCACCTCTTTTCCTCATTCAGCTGGGACCTGTACTATTTATTCGGGATACAACACTTCTTTTACCAGTTCATTTGTCAAAGCAACACTTGCTTTGGTATGGTTATGATAGGAAGGTAACCATTCTTACTGCCCTATGAAACAAATTGTCATAATTGGTCTATCATCAGTGTGGACTTCTTTATTTCTAATTTATCTTCCGGTGAAGTGAATTAGAAGCAAGGAATAGGATGAACTTGTATTGACATTTTGTACAAATTCTGCTTCTAACTTTTTTATGCTTGTTTAATGAATTTTAATTTTGCAATGTTTATAGTATTGTCACTCTTGTTAAAATGCTCTTTCTTTCTCGTCTTGTTTCGTCAACTGAATTGTTTTATACTTATTATCTTCATTTCTATAAATGTCACATGGCTTATAATATAAAGAGGGATTATACATTTAAACAGAAATAAGCATGTTAGGGTCGATGTGTGATACGAGTAAGAATGACAATGTTCAGAATGGAGAATGTATATGAGCCTGAAAATCCATCATCAAGAGTATCACAATGCGGAACCGATTTTAGATGGGCATGCACATGCAAGGAAGGACAGATGAAACATATGGAAGGAGAAAGATACATGATTTTGAGAAAACATTTCTGGAAGTTGCAAGAGGGGATTTTAAAATGCTGGTGTTAGAGTACAACTTTGTGCAGAAGGATTTAATAAGATGTCTTAAAAGGACTTCAAATAAATTATCAAAGTGCAAGATGGTATAATACAAGGTCATGAGCATGCTCTTAGTGAAGAAAAGCACAGAAAGGATCCAACTAGCTAAAATAGAAGCCACAAGACATGATTTGGATTAGCTTGCATGGCTTGAAGGTGCAATCCTTGTTGGAACAAGTGTCACAAGGATTTGAAGATGGACAAAGCTAGTTGGTCATTTTATTGGTTTATATTGTAGGCGATCTCATTATGGTTGCAAGATTACATCATCCTGGAACTATTTGCAGTTTCTGATGCAAAGAACATTGAGTTTGAGATATCAATTGATAGTTCTTGTTTCACATATGATGCTAGTTCTTTCATTGTGAAAACATTGTCTTGTTATGCTCCCATGTTAGTAGAGGAGCCTTTTGTCATGACTAACAGGTAACTTGCAACTTCATATTACGTTTAACCATTCCTTGCTGCAAATGACTCTTATTTGCATTGTACCAAGTATTCTCCAGTGTTGCATGGACAAGGATACAAGAACCAAATTCAAACACGTTCCCAAGTATCTAACTGAACAATAGGGAAAAAGTGAAAAGAGGATACGTTGAAAAATAATTTTAATTAAACTATATATTTATTTAAATATTTGTATAAAGATATGTGTTTCAACACTTGGTAGTATCTTTCAATATGTGTTTCGCAAAGTTCTTAATTTGTTTGAGGGATACAAGAAAAGATATTTTGCAAAGTTATTTTAGTATCTACATCCTCGATTAATCGTTAGAACGGAAAGGTCAGTTTTGACGTTGTTATTGGTAGGTTGAACTCACTATGGGAAGAGTCAAATTACCCACCGATCTATAAAACAAGAATAGGGATTATCTAAGCATCGAACATTTCATTTGGATACATATTTGTCATGCATTCTCATAGTCAGAGACGTCGAACACAAGTTTCTTTGTAAGGTAGCTATTAGCTAATACCATAACTTCTTATCAAGTATATCAAAGATGACTCATAAGTTTCAAGCACATTCCTTTAACTTTCCTGCAAGCAGCCAAAATCATTAAAATCAATGCGGACAATAGAGTGATGCAAATAACCAACTTGTAATCATTACCAAGGTGACAGTGAGAATGGAGAATGAAACAAAATGAACAATACAAATAAAAGCCTCCAAGATGCTCAATTAACTTTGAGGCAAGTTTTGTAGTATCGATGCGAGCTACCCTCTATCGAGCGCATTATAATGTACCGATGTCAAACCGATACTCAGGATGGGGGACATACTAAGTGTTGGTATGCCAAAATCACCCCGTGCCATATGGGTTCAGTATCGAGATTGCAAATCTTGGGTTGAGAACTTTTTTCTTTCTTAATTGACAAGAGGATCTAAAGCAGACCTCAGGTTCCAAAGATATCTCTTGGTGTAAGCTTTAGAGATGTCAAACCCTAGCTATTGTCCCAGTTACATAGGAAAAATCCCTTCCTGTACATTAATTTTACCTAACCCAATCCACCGGCACATTAGCCCTCACAAAATGTGAAATTAGGGATCCACGATCTGAAAAAAAAGATGTATGGTAGCAGGGATTATGGGAGTTAAGAAGGTGGATGAGTGCTTGGCAAGCGGTGTCAATAATGATGAAGTCATAGCCCTTCTACTTGGCAAGAATTGGGGCTTGTCTAATGGCCAAAACTTCCATCATGATAGAAAGGGGGTGTACACAAAAGTAGCTTTGACAAAGAGTGATTTAGTGTTTGGCTGGCGCCTGCCATTGAACCCAATTTCCAGGGTTATTCTAAGGTCAACTAAGGAACTGGGTTGAAATAATTAGAAGCCATAGCCCAAGCTCTCGAGCATTTAGAGCATGTTATCAAACATAGCAGTTTTTTAGTTTCTAGAGTTGTCACATGTTATCGGCAAGCAATGCCATGCCCCAATCCATGGCATGGAAGTCATTTCCAAAGGAAGGTTCAAGCAAGCCACCATCATAGGCTTGCATCGGGTTTGTGACCTCCTACTATACTTGTGACAAAGTAGTTGCCAAGTTTGTTTAGCAAACAAATTGTTACCAACTTCATGATGTTGACAAATAGGGCATGAAGACTTGGACCTTTTATGATAGATATCGGTGCACAAATTCCCTTTTTTCCTATATCTTTAGAGAGAGAGAATTGTTATATGATCTATTCAAAGCTGCGGTATGCGAATGATGCATAATTATTTTGCATCGGAGGCGAGGAATTCAAATGCAAGGTGTTTAGCCAAGTGTTGATCGGAAACCTGTCTCTAGCCATTTTCCAATAAATTCTTAACCCTTTATGACACTCGAAGTTTCCAAATTTGATTCCATGTTATCAATAGATGACCCAAGCACTACACCAAGAAGACAAATAGTTGTAGATCCACTTAGCGAGATTTTGACTAGCCTTGGCATCCCTCCACCCCAACCATCCATTGATCTTGAAATGGAGGTATATACCTTATATGTTCCACAACATCCTCACGAAAAACTGGCTAAGTGGTAAGTTCCAACTTCCAAGTATTCTATACGAGGTTTTCAATGCTGTATGATGGAGCTGTCTTGGCCTTTTTATGGAAAGAGAAACCCCACTTATCAACATTTAGGATGGTGTCCCAGTCTATTTCCTAACCTATCCCACCCCAACAGTTTGGATGATTCCCTATCTTGATGCTCGAGGTGGTGGGGATGTCTTGCGTCCCATTGACATGTCAAATGTTGATTCTCTATTATAAAATGCGAAACAAAACATTAGAAAATCATAGTTAATATTTGCAATTGTTAATTTTAGTTTAAGAGGATTTAGTATGCCATTGTACCTTGTCTAATGGCAGTCTTACCAAACTTTGCAAACTTGCAGTCTTCCCCAATATCACCTTACCATTGCAGCTGGAGATTGCTATGATCAACAGTTCAGCATTAACTAGAGCTCTAGGCTATCAGAAACTTTAATAGAGATTAATAGATCCAAGCAGTCACATTCAAATGGACCATAGTCATGGCATAAGTTTTCTTAAGTCTCTTCTTTCCTTAATTGGAATTCTCATCCTTAAGATCATCTTAATGTTGCAGAATATTTTTCATAAAGGGTAAGTTCTTAGTCCATTAGGATAAGCTGACCAAAATTTGCTCAAGGTTCGTTGTGCTAGTGTCGGGTCGGGTCTGGGTCTGGGTCGATCGGCTGGCTGCGTAGTTTAGTACACCCTTGTGCCATTTCGTGTTGAGCCTGTACCGACACAACAAAGAGGGCGGGGGAGAGAGGGGGAGGGAGGGAGAGAGATGGTGAAGGCCGGCGGAGTGCAGCTCGACATGGCGGAGAGGGCGGGAGAGAGGAAGAGCATGAGAGGAAAGAGAGGGAGAGGGAGGGAGGGAGGGCTACTAGAGGGTCGCTGGAGGCCACTAAAGGGCTGCGGATGGTCGGAGGAGGTGCTCTACCCACCTTTTGTCGAAACAAAGTCGTTCACCCCTTTTTATTTGCAAATTTTACACTTAAAGTTTGCAAAATAAAAAAAGGGTGGACAAGTAGGGTGTAAGTGGATTGAAGAAATCCAAAATCCAAGCCAAACTAGAGGATTGGATCGGATTTTTGGACTTTGATTTGGGATTTGAAGTCAATTTTAAAATTTGGACTTTGGACTTGGATTTAATGTTATAAAATTCAAATCCAATCCAAAGTCCAAACTATGGGTCCAAACCAAATCCAATCCATTCTTCTAGTTTGGACTTTTGGATTTTACATATATATGTGTGAGTGTGTGGGTGTGTGTGTTTCAAGTTTAGTTTCTTTTAAATATTACGGAACTTATTGTATTTTGGCGATGTAGCTAGTTTTCTTGAAAATCTAGAACTTATGTTTTTGATATGATGCTATTATAGCATGACTCGTTGAGACCCTTGGTATTGAAATTTATATTTTATATTTTTTATCTATTACTGTTATACTATTAGTTGCTAAATGTAGGGTGATATTATAGAGTACCTATAAGTAGTATATGTTTCGAATTTATATAACTTGCTTATGAATTATGATCCAAATTGCAGTCTAATGTATGTCAAAGTTCAAAATCCAGTCTTATCCAATCTGAACTTTTCGGACTGGATTGGATTGCACTAGGAGAGTATTTGGTTTGGTTTTGGAGCTAAGTTTCCAAGTCCAAAATATTTCGGATTGGAGTTGGATTTAGGTATAATCCAATCCAATCTCGTCCATTTACATCCCTATGGATGACTCTTGTTTCGATCGAAGGGAGGAGTGCAGAGCCCCTTCTTCGGCCCTCCATAACCTTTCTATGGCCCTCTCTCTTTCTCTTCCCTCCCTCTCTTTCCTCTCTTCCTTCTCCCTCTCCCCCTCCTTTGCTGGTTTGTGGTTTTGAATGTCGGAACCGTCCCGGTCCGCTGCTAGCATGGCTCAATATATCCCGAAACGGGCAGTTTGAGATGGTTCCACATTACTTGCTTTGCAAGTTTCTGCTCCTGCTTTATTTAATTTTGCAGGTTTTTAGATTTGTTCCCTACTTATTTACTTGTTTAGCTAAAACCATGTCCAGCATGTGTTTTGTTTATTTATGTTTACATATCTTCTAGTTGCATTCTCATTTTAATTAACAAGACCAGTTTTAGTTAGTTTTCTCTTTCTTTAGTTTACGACTCCTTTATACAGCAATCAATTTGAAGGCTTGCAAGTTCTTCATTGTATGCATAAATGGCAACAGCTACTCCATGTTTGTAAGTTTTGTGCTTGCTGACACAAAATACTTTTTGTCTTTAGAATGGAATGCATTCCCTCTGTCCAGCACTATGGTCCAAACATAGAAGATGGTTGCTGATGTCAATGATCTGTCTCAACCCTCTGGCTTGTGTAAGTCTACATAATTTTTTCACCAAGTTATTTTGTTTATAATTCTGTATCATAGCACTCCTAGGAATATGAAAATGATTTCATTATGAATTATTTCTAGCAGCCCAAATAATATGGGTCGATGCTTCTTGGCCACTTTAATGACTAATTATGTTTTCTTGCCTTGTCTAAAAGCTCTGGCAAGTAACTTTGGCAAATGGCTTTGCTGATGATGCAATGCATTTAGTTTGTGGGGAGATAATTACTCACACAACCATGCTAAATCAGAAAGTACAAGGCAATATGAAGTAGTAGACTTATTTATATGATCCTGTATGCTACATGGTATTTGATAAAAGTGATCTTTTGCTATTCTTTTTATGGAATAACCATATTGTCTGTATAATTGTATTCTATGCATAATCAGCACAAATCATTTCAATTGAGCATTCTAACATTTTTCTGTTTAATTAATTTTAAATGCCCATTTTCTGGCGGTGTTATCATAATTTTAATTTTCATATGTTCATTCTTTTGGAGCAGCTGTAGTAATTTCTTTTGCAACATCTCTATCTTAATCATGAAATTTGTTAACGTGGCTTTTTTTTTTGCCCCTCCCTCCAGTCATTCATGGACTTGCAATTCCCAAATGGGCAGCTTACTTATGTGGCTGGTGAAGGGTTGACTTCTAGTGCTTTTCTTCCTGTATTTGGTGGCTTGTTTCAAGCTCAAGGTCGATATCCAGGAGAAACAAGAATTAGCTTCTCCTGCAAGGTTAGCCATTAGATCTAAGAAGATTATCTGCCAAATCAGCAAACAAAGACTTTAGAGTAGTACTTTGGAGAAACCATAACTTCGAAATGCTGTGAACCATTTTGTGTTATTATACCTAACTATTTTCTTATCTTAGCTGTTAAGTTTGACAAAGCATGCAAATGAGCTAGATATTTAGGAGATTCCATGGAATTTTTTGCTTATCTTCTGTTATAAAATCATTTTGTGTTTCTTTTGTATTTTCTATGTTTTGGATGATGGTGTTTCTTCATTGGGGTATTTCTCTACTCATGCTTCTGCAGTTTCTTCACTTGTTTTATGTCCTTGTTGTGTCTCCTTCCACTGATATATATCCCTCACAACTTTGCCATTACCTTCTAGAATAAGCATGGAACTCGGATTACCCCGATGATGCAGCTGCCTGACAAGTCCTTTTCTCTTGGGGTTGCACAAGCCATAGCATGGAAGAGATCTGGTCTCATGGTGCGACCAAGCATCCAAATCAGGTAGATAGCAATCAATTCTTTCATCCTCGTATACTGCTAATTAGAGTGTATGATCTAATATCAGTTCCTTTTGTTTATTTTGCCCCTAATTCCATCATCATTCTGCCCTGGGAAACAAGGGTAGTTTGCCTAACAAGTTCTTTGGAATGGAAAGAATGAAATGAAGGATATATTAATAAGCCACCTTTTAGATTTGTGCTGGAAAGATAAACTTGTGCGTTCCAATTTGGTTGGATTAAATATAAACAAAGTAATGACCTGCATTTTAAACAGCTTATGGATATAAAGATGCTAATTTTTATTGCATCCTATTCATCCTTCTGGTTTTCAATACTCATCTCTCTCTATCCCTGTAACTTGCAATTTTAATGCTAAAATATGATATTGCTGCTTTCTATGATATGTGAAGGTTATGCCTTAGCCACGTGGAATTACCAAACAAGTGCATTCTGTAAATGAACCTCAATTTTCTCTTTCTGTATACGAGTGAGAGAGAGAGAGAGAGAGAGAGAGAGAGAGAGAGAGA
>KE504769.1:11835-97966 GCA_000441515.1 Elaeis oleifera | reverse complement strand
ATATATATATATATATATATATATATATATATAGATTAAGCAAGACACGGCATTGGAAATCAGAATGTTTAGCAGGCTGGGGTTCTGAGTTCTAGACTGCAAGGCTCAGCATGATGTGTAACAAATACATCTGTTTGGGCTTGGGCTTAGCTTGATCCGAGCTTCTAACCGAGCCAATAAAGCTTCCCTTTGAGCTGAGTGCTCCTTGTTAAGTCAGGGTGCTGAGCTGGGCTTTAGAAACTGCTTGAATTTGGCTCTTTTTTAAGCTGAGCTGAGCTTAAACTACTGAGATTTGGGGACATGACTTGGCAATGATCTCTTTCTGTGAGGTGTCATCCAACTAGATAAGGATTAGCGAGCTGCCGCTAGCCGGTTTAGAGGGGGAAGGGATGGGAAGTGACGAAGTTTTTGCAGACCATGATACGTTGAGATGAATGCAGGTGGCCGTCAAGGTTCATGGATATTTTTGCCAAGCGTGCTTCTTCTTTTTATGGATGACATATCCATGGATGACCCAATATTTGACTCTTCATGGCCAGTTTCAGGAACTATGCAAATCTTCGGATTCTCTCTACCTTGTTACATGAACTAGATCCTAACCGCTCAGTTTCAAGCGGTAAGAAATGAACATCATGCGCCTGTGAGTAGGCTGCTAGGTTATTGAGTGCACGGCCGATGCCACCCGTCTTTCAATTCTACCGCATGCTTATCTTAATGCATGGGTTCATTGATCTAAATACATGATTACAGTCTTAAATGTTTCCATTGCTTGGTATTTGGAATCTATGTTCCAGGTAAGTCCAGCTAGATAAGTAAATGTTGAAATATATAGCCCTACGGAAATCAAGGTACAACTAGGGGTGCAACTGGGTTGGGTGGATCAGTGGCCCCAAACCAATCCGATTTCTTGATTGGGTTCTAACATTGGACTTAGACTTAATCTAGTAGAAGATTGGATTTGGTCGGGCCAGGTTCATGGATAGAAATTTTGCTCCAATGGGTCATTCGTGTTGGGTCGGGTATGTATAATCTAACCACAATCCGAAGAATTTGGATCTGGTTCGGGTTAGTGGCGGATGCAGGTTATTAAATGTGGGCCAATTGATCTCCAAAAAAATACACAAAATATTAGTTATATATATTATTAGAAAAATCAAATTTGACTCCATTAATTTATGAATTGATCTCATATCTTATACAAAATTTTGAAGAAGTAAAGGATAAAAAAGTCCACATTAAATGTTCAAAAAATAATTATAATCTACATTCTCTCTTTTAATGACTCTCATATCCTACCTCTTTCTCTTCTTCTTTCTCTTTTTTTTTAATTGCTTCTTTATTTATCTTTTAATATCCCACCCTAATCCCATTTGTCCATCTTTTATATTTAAATCCCACATCAATTATTTTTTATATCTTACATGGACTATATCAAAAGATAAAAAGAGAAATTATAATTTAAATTCTCTTTTTAATTAGCTCACATATCCCACCTCTCTCTCTCTCTCATGGCACTTTGATTTTTCTTCTCCCCTCTCTTATTTTTTCTCTTTCTTTATTCACGACTTCTCTGTTTATTCATTAATGCCCTATCCCAACCGGTCTCCATTTGTTCATCCTTTACATTTAAACCACACATCGATTTATTTATTTTTATCCCAATCAATACAGATGCAAAAGAAAATCATATGTTCTTCTTGTCTCTCTTTTCAACCTGAATTAGGTATGTCTCTTTTAATTTTTTTTATAATTCTTTTAATTTTTTTTATCTTCTCTTTTTTTTTCTCATATCCAATATATATGATTAGAATAATTTTGGTTAGTTATTATAATTTTAACATTTAATAATATTAAAATTTACTATAATTCTTTTTATAATATTTATTATAAAAATATTTAAAATATTACATATTATTATTTTTATATATCTTTGTGGCTCTCCTGCTTTTTTTATTATATTAATCTCACAAAACAAGAATTTTGTGTCCGCCCTTGGTTCGGGTCATAATATTAAAGCTAGGAGTAAATAGGGGCCTTGCAGTTGGTGCTCGACTTTGGAAGTAAATTCCTAATGGGACTGTCACATTAGATATTCCATACGGTCACCGTTGAAGACAACGTGGGCAGTTCACACGAAGCAACTAAATAGTTGTCCTCAAACTCACACAGCATAAGTAGTCTTTTTAGCTAGGAATATGAAAGCAGATCTTGGTCAGTGCAGTTCTGAATCCACATTCAAATGTACATTCTCCTAAATTAACATGACAACATCCACGGTACTTTTGAATTGAAGATTGATTCAGGTCATGCAGTAGTTAAAGAGAGATAGAGTAACAACCACCAAGTGTTATACAGGTACCATATAATCCTTGATATCATATATCCTGCAACCTTCAAGAGACCTACAACTCACAGGTTTATCATTGAGTATATTCATATAGCCCAAGGACTTCTTATCATTAAATAAAAACAAAAAAAAGCAAGCATACTAACTTAACAATGCGTTGTCAACCATGCGCTAACCATATTTTCATTGGCATGCTCACTTAGACTTTAACGGTTAGCAAGAAGAGATGGGCCCATTCCATTTCGGTCTTATACTGATTTCGGATTGGATTATTAATCATAAGGTTTAACAATTCGAAAGTTTTAACAGATTGGATCAAAATTTAATAAATTTAAATCTAATTTTGAAATAAATCATTTTTTGAATCCGATCCAGCTTTATAAATTTTAAATGATTTGAGTTGGGCATCTATGGCTCGAATCAGCTAGCCGCTCAATCCAACCCATTCACAACCTTAGGCATGAGACGACTCTTGCTGATAGGAGTTTTTTTTTTTTTTTTTGTTACATATTTAATATTTTACTCCTCTTAAACTTAACAGATTTCTCCGACGGCTTTTTTAAAACAGGTCTTCATAAAATCAATATTTCATATTTATTCCTTGCACCTGCACAAATTATACTTATTTCTATAGACAGCTACATATAGATTTTATACTTATTATACGGATCCGATATTAAACATAAATTAAGCACTAAAATAAAGAATCAAAATAAATTTTAGTCATCAGGAGATCCTAAATTTTTCTGCCATTTTTGTGGGCGTGCAAAAGTTTTTACATGCAGAAAAATAATAGAAAAAGAAGGGATAACTGACTAACCGAGTCACTCATCTCACCCGGTCCGGCCGGTTTCGGACAACAGTAAGTGTGGATGATCCCAAAGCTGGTCTGCGACATCCCACCGGAACGATCGGGTTTCGAACATATCCCCGCAGGAAGGCATGCGAGATGGCCAAAATAGCTGCCGCCGCTCGACCGGCCGCTCGCTGACCCAGCACCCACTTTTCCCCCGATAATGGCCAGGTCTTGGTCTGTGCTTTTGCTCCTTCTTCTCGCGCTGCTCCTCCACGTCGCCACGGCCAAGAACGAGAGCATCTCTGGGGCGATCCCCGAGTGCCGGGAGCTGGCGTCGAGGAGCGAGTGCCAGCGGAGCTCCAGGCGCTGCCGGTGGTGCCGCAGCGACGCCCTCGACGACATGTGCTTCGGATCCGCCGAGGCCTGGCGGCTTCCCCACCAGGTCTTTTCTTGCGAACCAGTCCGCTTGATTTGAACGCCTTCCCCTTAAATTCCTTTTCATATCCTCCGATTCACTTGTACTACTTGTTTTGCGATACGTAATTCATCTATCTCTCTGTGATCTACTTTCTTTACCTCGGATATGTGTGTACTTTGACTTCTAAATCTCGTGTTTTGCTCTATCATTTGCTGGACGCAATGGAAGTTGATGGTGCTCTTATCAGATCGAAGTTTAGAGATGTTTTACAGTATTAAGAGTCTTGGCAAATATTGGTGAATCGGGGTCAATTATGAGTCTTTGATTGAAAGTACCCCAAGTAGAAGGGCTTATTTGATCTGAGCCTGGGGTTCTTTTTATTTATTTCCTTGATTTATCTGTTTGAAGAGGAACCGTGATAATTAATAGAATAGAACCATTGAATCTTGGCGCATGCCAGAAAAGAAAATATACAAATCATCATGGAAAAGCCATGATAAAATGATTTGGAATTGTCACTAGTGGTCCTCTTCTATTGAAATCCTGTTTGTAGAGTTCTGTCCAGAATTTTTCTTGAGAGTCGCCATACCTAGGTTGAATTGCTTATAGTTTTCTTCAGTTTGACCACAAAATACTGATGGAAAGTGCCGTCTATTTGCCACTGCAACCAAATTGAACCCAGGGGATCGCTCAAAAGCCTTACCATCACCTTTTGGTTGCTTACCAGGGTAATATATGTTCTAATGTTTCACTTGGTGAGTATGTGAATATATGGTGTCAAGCTTCACTTCGTAGCCAGAAGTCATTTTTTCCTGCTTTCCATGCAGAAATATAAAATTGAAAAACATCATGTGAAAGTTGGCTGAAATGGACCATATAGATCAGAAAACTTTTCATTAATTCCATCAATGGCCTTTATGGATATCCAGATGTGTCTCATGCCAAAGGTAACAATAGATAGGAGCAGAACTGTATTAATGAAACATATGCCAAGGAAGAAGGAAGGGTTTATTGGATCTTAAAAATGAGAGCAACACTTAAGATGGCTTGGGTAATCACTAGGATAATCAAGTTTAAGAAATATTCTCGAGTAAATGAAGTCTAGGAATAGGACATTTAACACAAATTACCTCCAGTGACGGAATTTCTAAAACAACACTTAAGATGAATCAGGTACCCAAAATACAGTAAATAAAGGTTTTAAATCCTAACATATGAGTTATCTCAGCGAGTGATTGGGACTGTGGTGAACCAAGAGTTAGTGTATCTCAGTTGATATGGTACGTGGGAAAAATTGGAGGGAGCCAAGATTTTCTGAGATCATGGCAGATATTTTAGGATGAATATTTCAGCTGATATAGTTAATCTGAGATTATCAACTATATTCATACATTAATTTCAAGATTTATTAATTAAGAAATATTATTAAAAATAAAACTACTTGAAAAAATATCGATTGGTAGGAATAAAATTGTATTGACTGATATACCCGGTTTTATATCAGCTAAAATAATAGAACTGAGAATTTCAGAGATATCATATTTGGGGTTGCTCGATAATGATAAAAACTGAGAACTTGGGAGAGATGTCAACCGAGATGAAACCTTGACTAAATGTTCTAACACAAAGCAAACAATTCTAAATGGATCGGAATAGAGATTAGAAAAAGGAATATGGATCACCTAAATAAACATTTGATGGGAACCAGAAAAATTGCAGCTGACAAGTGGTTGACCAATGAAACTAATATATCAAGAGTCTCCGCTAAATTAAAACTAGTCATCAAATGGATGCCTGACTGACTTAGGTAGACAGTTACTCCTTGAGGGGCTTTAAGGAAAGCCTTGTCGGTATTTTCCTCAGTTGGAGAATAAATCCTTGAGGAGGTTTAAAAAATCCTTGTAGGATTATTGTAAATGTAATATAAGATTCATGTTTTGTCAACAGAAGGAGAAAATCATCAAAATGGTGTCATTCACAATGGCAGGTGATGATTTGAGTGCTGAAACTATGTCTGTAGGGTTGTCTTAAATGAAATCCCTTTGCAGGTAACGAATACCTTCAGATGCCAAAAAAAAGAAAGACTGCAAAGTGGTTTGTCGTACATGAAACTCTGGTAGCCAGCTTGATGTCCATGGCTTTTGATTTTTGATTAGGTCTAGGGGGACTCGAATGACGTTGAAGTTTATCATCTATTAATGAGGTTAAAGCCTAGCATGCATAGTTTTGGTGGATCCTCATGGTTGTCATAAATGTAGAATAAAACATTAAGACCACACCTATTAGATGTATGAAGGATGATGCTGTATAGCCACAACCAGTCTAACTTGCCACAACGGTAAACCGACCAGCATTACTGCATCTAATAAATACAGTAGCGTTAAAAGCTGTGCATAACAGAAATGTAAGAAAGAAATATGGAGATTTTCATCTTGTAGCGCCATCTGTAGGTCAAGCTGAGGAAGGCAAGAGGCCAATGAGTTTAAGGATGCAATAGTTGTCTATATTACCTCTTGAATTGTGAGTTCTGGATCCAGTTAATTTATATATATAGACTTCCTCGAGCTTTATCCTTTCCTGTTGAGGCAGATCCACTTGCACGTGACTGATGTCCTTGAGTTTTTTTCCCCTTTACCTGCGTTAGGGCATGGTTCCGAGTTGTGAATTTCAGTCTCTGGTTTGATCTTCTGACCTAATCTTTTCTCAAGAAAAAAGCCCATTTTATTGAAGAAAAGGACACTAAACTTTGTGAGAGAGCACATGGCTTGACCATTTGTGTATTAAGAGGTATAGTTTCTGATATAAAAGTGAAGTTCTCACTTTCTGCTACATGCTTTAACTGCATGTTGAAGATCCTGACTCCTTGCCACCTAGCTGATCATTGGATTCTTTTGATGGTTTCCTGCGTATACATAATATCTGGTCAGTGTAATTTTAATTATTTTGTCAACTTCTCGGAAAATTTCCTATACGCTCCTCAAATCTCCATTAAGCCATGTATAGTAATGACTGGTCGATCCATTCTCCGTACTTGCAATTTCACATTACAATAGCAGCCTATATAGTCTAGTTCTTCGGTAAATTTGCAGCCTCTAATGAACAAAAAGTGTTTGATTGCCTCATGCGAATTGGTGTTTCAGCAGAAGTGTTTTCTTTCCCTGTTTCTTGTATCCGATGGTGGATTTAAAATCAATTTCAAATGTTTTAGGTCTCATCCCTTCTGTTAATATGATAATCTTAGAATTGGATTTGATTTTAAAATTCATTTTGGGGAAGTGAAGGAAACATCATACTCCTTTAAATACATCATCAAAATTGAATATGAAAGTCATAACATGCTATGGCTGAGTAACTAACAGGATCAGATTCTGGAGTTTATGGTTGCAAGCAGTACATCAAAACTGTCTATTTTCATGCAGTAATTATGCTTCTGATTACTGCTTGCCAAGGGACTCTTGACTCAACCTCAAAGGCTGGAACCCAGATTAAATCGAAAATGTTCTTGTTGGAGAAGTTGTAACAGTGGGTGTAATTGCAAAATGAGTTAAAACAAAAAATCTACTGCAAAACATAAAGTTTTTCATAAGATTTTGACTCCATGGTTGTCAAAATGAGTACCGCTCGAGGAACAAATTAATCGACCTCCCTACTCTGCAGCATTGCAACTTGTTCATAGGCTTGTGTGGATTTCTAGAGGGATTCATTCAAAAAATTTCAAGAGGGATTAATGGCGTCCCCAAATCTATTATGGATTAAATGTTTTTCTGCTGTGACAACCCACCCCTGAAAACTTCATGTGCCCTGTCAAGAAAGTGCTTTTTCCCATATCTGTCAAAAAAGACTTTAGCATTTAAAAAAATATAGTAAACAGAGTGTTTTGATATTTTTGATCTTACGGATGACGATGGATCTAACAGGCACTAGTTTATAATGCCTTTTACTGTCCTAACTAACAGAGCTTTCGAAGCGTATCGTGTGCTCTTTCGTGTTTTAGACAGAATTGTATATATTAAAACTCATCTATCTCTGTGTAAAACATTAGTTCGATAACACAAAAAATGTTGGCTCAAATAGGCTACTCGAAGTACACCCTGCATGACATATTTGAGCTGTGGCCTTTGATGTAGCATGTGAGTTCCGTCATTGTAATGGGAAAAAGCCAATTTTTATGCAACTCCGAAGCAACTGAAATCTAGTAGAGTAAGAGAGAAGGTTATTACGGATATTCCTTTTACACGGCTAAAGCATATACTAGTCGAATTCTTCTCTCGCTTTTAACATTTTGGCAGGTCGGCATTATTGAAAGTTGAAACCTTGGGCAGGCACCAGTTTCATCACCGTGCCCCCGCCAGCCTCATTATCCTGGCTTTGCTCATACCGACCAATATACGCCTAACTGCTGTCAATCAAATCTCTCTCCTCTCTCTATCTGCATGCATGTATGCCTTCTTATTTAAGCACCACCACGTCCCCAAACCTAAGCCATCCCAAATACAGCCTACCTCAAATGGCTTCAACTTCTTCTAACTCCCTGCTCTCCCTCTCCCTTCTCTTTCTCCTCTTCGGAGCATCCGATGACAGTTGGTGCCGTCAATGCCTGTGATGTCGTCCACCCGCTGCTAATTCCGTGCCTCATACCCTTCTCCAGCAGCGATGGTAGCTACACTCCATCTTCCTCGTGCTGCAGTGGGGCCGCTCTGGTCGCCGAGGAGAACGACAGCACTCCCGCTGGGAGCATTATCGTGTGCGTGTGCCTCAATGCCCTCATGACCCAGTTCCCGCTGATTCGCTCCCAAGCTGTGCGCAATACATTCGCAAAGTGCAACGTTCTATTCAAGTCCCTGAGTCGAGCACGAGTTGCCTGCCGTCAGTTCTTTCATTTTCCATCCTCCTTTCTCCCTTCCCAATAGATAGATTGGTAGTGTCAAGTAGCGTAGGCATGATGACATTAGAATTGCGAGATATATTAACTCGCTGGACCTGTTGCATGCAGGGAATTACCCTGAGGTATTCCTCTATCTGCCAGAAGCTGGATGACTAGTGAGGAAATGAGGCTTTTGGAGTCCTCACCAGCTATGGGCCTATTATGAAGTTATCCTGTGTTTCAAAAGTTCAGATGCTTGAATAAACACCTACGGTTATAATAATATGTTTGTTCACAAAACATACATACTCAGCATTGTTGTTGATGGTTCAACTCGTAATAGACATGCAACTTCTTACCTGAAAAGAAAGGGACTTTGAAAGCATACCACCAAGTACATGATTGGTTAGTAGGCCATGCTGCTTTTGTTTCCGAGCCTGAGAAATTCTTTATGCATTACGTGCGGTGTAGCAAAATTGATGTAAAGTGCACCGTCTAATCACGTTGGACCACATAGCATAATTAATAATGAAGCAGATATTTAATACTATTCTATTTTTTTAAATTTTTTTTAACAAAAATATCTTTTTCGTCCATAGAATAAAGAAGAACAGTATTTTATTATTTTTGAATATTTTATATGACTTTCTGTGATTATATATGACAAAATATATGATTTTTTGTGTCTTTATATGATATCCTATTGGTTATTATGACTTTCTATATCTTTATATAATATTCTCAATAATATATATAATTTTTTAATATCTTATATGATTTCTTGTGAATATATATGACATCCTGAATAATATATATGATTTTCTGTAAATATATATAATATCATGAACAATATATATGACTTCCTCATGCCTTATATAACTTTTTGTCAATATATATGATATCCTAAACAATATATATGACTTTCTGTCAATATATGTGATATCCTGAATAATACATATAACTTCTTGTGGATATATATGATATCATGAATAATATATATGACTTTCTGATGCTTTATATAACTTTCTGTTAATATATATAATATATTGAATAATACATATAATTTTTATAAATATGTATGATATTTTGAACAATATATATGACTTTCTGTATTCTTATATGATATCATGCTAGTTATTATGACTTTCTGATGTCTTATATGACTTTGTTGATTATAATAACCAATAGAATATGATATAAAGACACAGAAAGTTATATATATTATTCATGATATCATATATATTCACAGAAAGTCATATATATTATTCAGGATGTCATATATATAGACAGAAAGTTATATAAGGTATCAAAAAGTCGTTCAAAATGTCACATATATTCTTCCCAAAAAGTTATATAATATTATTCAGGATGTCATATATATTCACAGAAAATTACATCAGAAGCCATATATATTGTTCTTGATATCATATAAAATATAGAAAACACAGAAAGTTATATATATTTTCAAAATGTCATATATATTTACAAGAACCATACAAGATATTATGAAGTAATAATTTTTTTTTTTTTCTACAGAAACAAAGAATATTTCTTCAAAAAAATTTGAGAACAAAAAACTGAACAGCATAAATATCTTTATTATTATTAATTATACTATGTGATCCAATATGATTGAATGATGTATTCCATATCAATTTTACTGTACTACATACGGTGCATAAAGAATTACTTTTTGGAGCCTATCACATGCACGCCCCGTGGTTTAACATCTCACTTCTCAGAGATGCATCCAACCCCACGATAAACGTTGGTGCACTCAAAGCCGATGTTAACTGAGCTCTGGCCCTCTAGCTGGTTTGCTCCATCCTGAAGATTTTTAAGATATACACGGTAATACTTAGGTCATTTTATTTTCAGGAAAACTGTGTTTGGAAAACACATGATTTTGAGATAACTCGCTTTGTTCTTAATTACAATAGATATAGATGAAAAGATTGGTGCATGGACATTTGATCTATTCTCCGAACAGACAATAAAGAAGAATTACACTATATACATCTGTTTGCTCATGTTTGAGAAGTGGTTTCTTGTAATTTATGAGAACGTTCAAACCAAGAGATGGAAATGTTCTTTACCCTCTGACTTCCAACCATAACCTACTCTCTATGATCCCAAAGATGCTTGCTTGCTGAGGGACGTTGAGCGCCTTCTTTATCACTAAAGGCAGATACCCAGGTACCGATCCATCGTCCATCCATTAAATGCCCTTTGATTGGCTTTCACGGAACATTCTATCTTAGGATTTGAATCTCGAATCCTCCATTAAAATGCCCTTTGATTGTAGACTGAGCACTTCACTTCAGGGAACCGCATAGGTCTAGCATGCTTACCACAAGTGGACATGGTGGGCCTGAGAGTTGGAGATGGGTTGATGCATATAAGAGATGAGAAATACTTTGTGCACCACGGCAGTGCACTGCCCACGGTGATTGACTCAAGACAAGGTGCAGCATGAGAATTTTTTTTTTATTTTATTTTCTCTGGCCTGGTGTGGGAGCCAATCATTGTGGGCGGTGTGCATGGAGCTGCACCGCCACGGTGCACATAGTATTTCTCATAAGAGATACGTTCAACATCTGCAACGCCTCTTCCTTTGAGTAGTTTGAACCGAGTTTTAGGTCAACTAGTTCAAGTAGGCTTCCCTGCTCTAGTAAATATACGCCTGCAGATGATGTAGACATGGAATGGATGCTATCGTCAGATTCATATATGATGGAGGTAAGAACATGACATAAATTTTTATTGAGAGCTAGCAAAATAATGAAATTGGCTCTAGCAAGAAAATCTTGGTAAATAATATGATCCATCTTCGTTCAAGATACAAGGGAACTCTCTGTGGGCACATGCATGTCCGTATGTATAGATGCATGCATACATGCATGTATACATACATAAATACATGCATACATGCATGCATACATAAATACATGCATGCACGCACGCACGCACTCATACACATATACATACACACATACAATGCTTCTCCCGAGAGGAGAATATATCTACTCCCTCTAGTCCAAAACTAGTAATAAATCGTTCAAATAGAAGATCCATATTACTGGTTATGATCTATATTAGTAAAAATTCTTAGAACCAAATATCATATATTTAGGTACTTTGTAACCTATGCATCACGTGGATACCAAAATAAATAGTTTCCATTACACAGGTGAAGAAGCATTTAACTTGGAAATCCAAATTATTTATCATAATTTACACATGCTACAACTTATATAATTGAAAATTAATAGATTTTAATGCTTAGATTATAACAAATATGATCTTACATCATGTTGACTATCAAACGAACAGGGGTATGGCATTGTTAAAATCATCCATCTTAATTTGATGCACTGGGAAACTATCTAAAAATAATAATTTTTTGTCTCAAAGCATTTTGTATAATCTAAATCATGAATGATATGAATTTTGATTTTGAGAGGTTTATTACTGATTTTCACAAGGAAGTATTTGAGGCCAAATACTCTCATAAATATTCTACCCGCCGCGCCACCCCCCCCCCCCCCCCCCCGCCTCTCTCTTTCTCTTATATAGAGAGAGATAGATATCTCTGTGTGCGTGCATATATGCACATATATATACATGTTTGTGATAGTGTTTGTCACTTTTTTGTTTTACCATAAAAGATATATGGTATAATCCTTCACTCAATGAGTATGACAAGTAAAATTCCTGATTATATGGGATCCTGTAATTCTTACTTACCCAATCGGGAAGATATATGAAGTCCTTCTGTCTATAATTAGTGCTCATTCCACTGACAATCTCCAACGCTACAACTCCAAAGCTGTAGACATCAGCTTTGTCTGTCAAGTAACCCCTCAGTACATATTCGGGAGCCTATATCCTCTGCATGAGTAAGTTTGTCATAAAATATATAAGGTTCTCTAGGGAAGAAAGTGTAGAATATTGTAAATCATACTTTCAGTAATAAACAATCAAGTTCTTATGTATTCTTTCGGAGCCATTATCAGGCAAACACAATTTAAAAATAAACTATATTTCTAGATAGACAAGATAATTAGCCTAGAAGGTTGTTAACATGCATCACAAAAACAGAAAATCAGCATTCCATATGTTTGATACTAAATATTATCTGGCGTGGCATATTTTCATTTATCAACTGTTGTATAATATGTTAACATCAAAAGTTCATACTCTTGACTCCTATCTTTCAGAAATTTATAGCATCCTACGTGATTTGGAATACGCTAATAGATTCCATTGCCTGGTCAATATACTTGAGAAGAACAAATCTAGAGAAGAAGAATCACTTCCTCGAAGCAATAACTTCTACTTACACAGTTCCAGCTATCCTGGTGCTGATGTGAGTGTTCTCTTCTTCATCAAATCTAGCCAAACCAAAATCAGATATTTTTGCATTGAGATCTTTGTCAAGCAGAATATTTGTGGCCTTGATGTCCCAGTGAATGATCTTTATCCTTCATTCCTCATGGAGAAATGCCAAACCTCTTGCTATTCCGAGACAAATCTTATGCCTTGCTCGCCAGTCCAGTTTCAGCCAATATCCTTCAGGTCCTGCAAAACTCTTGTTATCCATAAGGCATAAACAATTGGTCAGAACACACACAGAGAGAGAGAGAGAGAGAGAGAGAGATGAAGAAGTCACCGAGTGCAAAATTCTGAAAAAGATATTTAGTACCATGGAAGCGCTTACCAAATAGAGCATGAGCAAGACTATTGTTTCCATGTATTCATATATTAGCAATAAATGATTGCCTTCAATACAAAACCCATAAAGCTTAACAAGATTTGGGTGTTGCAAGGCAGATATCATGCCTATCTCATTAATGAAGTCATGGTTCCCCTGTTTAGACTTGGGAGAAAGCTGCTTCACAGCAATTACAGAACCATCTGGCAACATCCCCTGAGACATGCAAACTGTGCAAGGATCAAAATCTTACCTAAGGATAAGATCAAGGATTTTATACATAGAAATATCCCTTAAACTGAGAAAAGATATAAGAGTTCAACCAAGGGCAAGATATAAAAATCTTAATTTACAAATAGTTTGCGCGTACCTTGTAGACTGGACCAAAGCCACCTTTAAAATTATTATATATAAGGTGTAACTGAACAATGAATAACCTTCAAAAAACATCTCACGAGATGCAATGATAAAGCATACAACATTACAACCTTGATTTACATTTCACAAATGAGATATTAATCTGACATTGAATTTGTGGCAAACATGATCACCAGCACTAACATGTATAGGATGTCATAATCATCAGTATAGTGTGCATGTGCCAACTAATAATGCTAGTGCAAAATGATGATCTCACAAGAACAAATTCAATCAATTGACCAAAAAATCCTTAAAACTGTTGTTCTTTTTTTGTATTCAAGCATTAGGTTCGTTATACGATAAATGATATCTTCAAAAAGATGGGTCATCCTGGAAAATTCGAGCTCCATTTTTCCTAAACATATTTCGGTTAAACAATCTATCTTACCATTCTTTTCACTGTTTTTCTTCTGAAGAAAGACAATATTAATGTTATGGTCAGCATGATCCCAGTACAATAAGTAGCAGCAAAGCCCAGAAAAGCTCCTCCAGATAACTTACTTGTATCAGGCTTGAAAGCTTCAAATTTGATTATTATATGTCATCGCTATGAATAATGCACAAGGAAATGAGAGAATAGTGCTTTGAAAACTTACTTGGTGTTACTGAAATGGCTGATATGAGAGGTCCATATACACCTCTTTGTGGAATGGAATTTGTGCCTTTCCAAGCCATTGAAAGTGAATTTCCAAAGTACCATCTACCATGGTACTAAAGGACTTGATTATTCCTTTCCTGTCTCATTTGCTTCTTTTGCAATATTAAAGACTTGCAAAACCTTTTGGCACTGCATAAATTTATAGTTTATCCATGCAAGAAGTATTATTTCTATGTGCTCTTTATTGGTAAACTAATAGACACATAAAAAAAAAAGTCGATGTACAAAAGTCAAAGAAGATAAAATGAATACATTAGCCTATATTTTCAATACCAGCATAAAATATGTGCATAAGCACATACTTATGTGCACATGCATCTAATTCAATGAATGCAATATTAAAAGCAGTCTTTGCCTCCAAAATGAAACATATATGTTACTATTTTATACTCTGACTACTAAATACACATTAATATATATAATAAAAGCTTAGAGAGAAATATCATAAATTAAAAAATCTTAATCTTAGAATAATAGGACATGCATAAAAACCAATAAACCAAATACTGAAACCAGTCGATGCCACAACTAAAACATGAGAAACATGATGAACTAACATAAGGTATGTGACCATGAAAACCGTCACCTGAATTGATGCATCAAAGAAGCGCTCTCCAATGCTGGAATATGTTTGGTCATCTGTGAACATAATCTCAGCAAAATGAAGCTTCACTGTATAATGTCCCTTTTGTAAGCAGAGACCATAGTATTTAAGGGACAGAGGGCTAATCCCAGAAGTCATCTACAACTCCAGATTTGTCGTGTTCCATATTGATTTATTTGTAACAATGTATTTTGCCTCATCATTTCCTACGAAGTCTCCTGTACTGCTATAAGCCCACTTTACACTATTACATTCAGCATATATTGATGAACCGAGCTGAGAGGTATCTTCTTCATATTTATTGCCATGAATAGCCACTTTACCATCACCACAATTTATAAACAAATTGTAGTCTGCCAAAAATAGTTAATTGTCAATATGGTTTTCTAAGTAAAACTAGAACACCCTCATGATATGAGACATAAGCTTCAAACTTTCACAGAGTGGAAATTCTTTTAGCTTTTCCAGAACAAGGGGGGTTCCTCCTTAAGCATGATGCTATCCTATAAGACAAGATTTAAAAAAATAATATCAGGCATAGTTTTGAAACTTAAAAAATCATGTTGATTAGAATTGGCAACAGTTCAAGAAAGAAGTGGCAATGATATAAGAAGCTTATGAATAACAATTTGTTGATGAATAACCAGAAACCAGATTCCTACAAAAAAGAAAATTGAGAGTTCTAAGAGTAAGAACAAACAAAATCACCAACTAAACTCATAGACCGTATGTGTGTGTGTGTATGAGAGAGAGAGAGAGAGAGAGAGCAAATCTAGAAAATCCTTACACATCACCTTGCTGACAACTAGATGGTGCATTGGATCCTGTAAAGGAGTTGTAAGAAAGTTCCCTGCAACATTTATGATCAGATAACCTCTTCACAACAGCATGGCCTACCACTGAAGAAGTTTTAAGTGAACAAACATAAAAGCTTCATTTGCTGCTCAAGATCCAATCAGGTATCATTCCATTTAGCATGTTATTAGTAAGGTACCTACACTTGAAAGGAAATGATCAGACAAGAGATGAAAAATTGAAATATAAACATAAGGGATAGGAAGCTTGCGTAACACTGTGTAGATAAAGCAATCATTAATAGTGAGAATGTATCTATCTATCCCTAGTATGCCTACATATAACATATTGAATTTGCTAATCCATCAAAGCTTCTTGGAATTGGACCTGTCAAGTTGTTAAAGCTCAAATCTCTGCAAGAGAACAATGAGTATAAAATAAGTAGGAGACCTTTGCATTCATGTTAATGACTTATACTATTAATTTCTCATTTTGGTCTACTTATGATTAATTTCTCTAAGCAGATTCTGAGAATGAAACAAGAAAGGAAAATCAAATTCATCATGAGCATTTAATGAAGCCAAAAACCATCAAAGGAGCCCTATGGACAAACTAACAAAATTTTAAGATTGGGCATTTTTCCAATATAATCAGGGAGTACACCAGAAATCAGCAACTTTCTCAAAACCCTGCATCATAACCACAAATCAATATGCACACAATGAGAAAAGAATGGGTTCAGGTTGTATCTTCCATGCGAAAGAATGATTCACCCATTTTCGTGATATGCACCGTTGGATCACACAATAGCGGCCACAAGATTTGTGCAGGCAGATAAAAGAGAGAGTTCGGAGTGCTTTGAGAGCTGTGCGAGGCATGATCCAATGGTACATATCGGAAAAAAGATCAATCATTCTTTCGCATGAAAGACACAACCTGAACCCAAAAGAAACAGACTGCACTGATGGATGGATGGATGGATGGATGCATGTCTAAGTGCTGGATACACTCCATTTCTTGCAAACTTACAACTTCTGCATGTATATCATGTTTTCAAGAGGAGGAAACTTCCCATTCCCTCCTTTCAGGTCAGATACCCTCCTGCAATCCCAGCCAAGCCAATTAATTAACACTAGAAACCTCCATACTTATAGATACAAATAAGTAAACCATTGAAGCAGGACATACAGCTCAGTTATAGTTTCCAATGCACCAAATATGGCAGGGAAGGGCCCCTCCATCGATGTCCCTTGCATGTCTCTGTGAAACAAATTGCTCAAAGGTACAAATTACTAATGAGGTTTCAGTTGCAAGCTTAGGAAACAGGCACAAGAAGTAGTATCAGTAGGAGAACTTACAAGTGTTGGAGTTTCATCCAATTCCCAATGAAGTTTGGTACTTTCCCTGTGATTGGGTTTCCATCAATCCTACTGCAAATAGGAGCCAAGAATAAAATTTATGCATCTACACCAATTTGCAGTTTTAAAGTTTCATCTGAAGGAAAACAATTATATATATGGGTGTGTGTGTGTGTGTGTCTGTAATGGTCATCTATTGACAAAATGGTAACTATACTAATAAAATAAGTATTGTATTGTAAGGAACTATCCATAAGTATGGCAACTATACTCGAAAAAATTTTTGACGTACAAAACCGTCAGCTTCTTAAGATTGCCAAGTGACCCTGGCAATTCCCCACTGAAGTTATTAGCAGAAAGTTATGACCTACAAAATGCTCTGATACTCTTTCAGATTGTTAATCTAGAAATTTTATTGACAAGATTTAATATTATTCAAAATGAATTAAAAGATAATATTATTCAAAATGAATCCAAAAAAAAAAGTCCATCAAATAATAATTATCCACTTACATAGTTCCAACTATTCAGGTGCTGATGTGGGTGTTCTCTTCTTCATTAAGTTTTGCCCAGCCACAGTCAGAAAATTTTCTGTCGAGATCTTTATCAAGCAGAATAATTGCTGTCTCGATGAACTATCTTCAATTGATATTCATTAGGGCCCCGCCTACTAACCATTTGAATTCTTGCTATCTCTTGTGGCAATAAAGATATTTGGAAAGAGCAAGGGCAAGATTATTATTTTCCATGTATTCATATACTAGCAACAATTATTTCCTTCAATCAACATCCATATAGCCTCCCAAGATTCGGATGCTGCAAGGTTCACATCATGCCTATCTCATTAATGAATACTCATTCCCTAGTTTAGACCTCAATGAAAGCTGTTTGACTCCAGTTACACGACCATCTCACAGCACACCCTAACATAATATTTTTAACGCAAAAAAGATTTCATTGAAAAATAATTAGAATACAACAGAGGGAGATATGAGAATATCAATTTTGAAAAGCTTATAATACCTTGCCAACGCCACCTTTACCTAACTTATTTGTAGGATCGAAGTTATTTGTGGTGGCTTTAATCTGTTTCAAGCTTAGTAACAGGTCCGCAGTTCCAGGCCATAAAGTTCTGCATGCATCATAAGTTTCATCATACAGATCACTGGGTTTGACATATGAATTAATTTTAAACCTTACATTAGAAAATATCGATCAAAATGGCAATCCACGCCCACCATTTACAACATTCTTTGGTGTTTAGATGTACAACAAGAAATATAAAAAAGTAATGTTGTATAAGCATCTAGGGAAACACAATTACCAAGTCAAATATCCAAGATATGTTAATTGTCTATATTCAACTGCTGATATAAAAATTCTTCTAGTTAATACTCATCACCAAATTGATAGATAAAGGTCATGCAAACATCGGAACAATATATCTTCTTTGTATGCCAAGTTTCAAGAAATATCTAATGTTGTGCATCAGTGATCATCTGATTTGTCTACTTCCTAGGAACCATCAAAGGGAAGAAACATTCATTGGTCCATAACTGATTAATCTTGGTTCAGTCTCTCTTGCCCTTTTTCTTTAATGTTCGTAAGCTAAGCCATTGACAGGTTTCTCTCATGTCTAGTACAGATTAACTGCAAATCACAACACAACTCTCATAGATTTTAGAAGGTGACACCAAACAAGCAGTCTTCTAGCTGCACTATGGAAAAGCATAAGGGCCCATTGAAATAAATGGGCTGTCATTTTTTGTAAAGCAAATTATAACAACACAATAATGTAAACACAGGTTTATTTATCTCTCCATTGTTCTTAACCTTTTCCTTGTGAATCAAAACCATATCAGGATTAATGTCAGAACAATTATGATGCAACAAGAAACAATTATACCCAAAATAGCTCAAACAGAAAGCTTGGTTTCTTTTATCAAACTCGATGTCCACAATGAAGAAATAACAAGACATCATTACTACATGAGTATTTAAAAGAAAATGAGAGAAAAGGGTTTAAGAAGTCACACGGTGTAACTGACACAGCTGATATAAGAGGTCCATATACACCAATCTGTGGAATCATTTTTGTCCCTTCGTCACCCTGCTGAAAGTGAATTTCCTGAGTACCATCTACCATAGTGGTAAATGACTTAATAATTTCTTTACCAATCTCACTTGCCTTAATAATTTCTTTACCAATCTCATTTGCTTCTTTTGTAATATCAAAGTCCTGCAAAATCTCTTGACCCTGCATAATTACAGGTTTTTGAATCCAAGAATCATTATTTTCGTGCTAACTACAGCAACCAATAGATATACAAAAAGCTGAATGAACCTAAAGATGCAAATATAGAAGCAATAACCTGTATGGATACAGCAAATAAGCATTTTCGAACACTGATGTAGGATGGTCATCTGTATAATGATTTCAGCAGAGTGAAGATTGACTGCACAGTGACCCTTTTGTAGGCAAAGACCATAGTGTTTGATGGAGAGAGGGTTTACACGGATTGGTCGCATTTAGCACCGATGCATTCCTAACAAATAATTTTGCTTGGCTATTCCACTTAAAATCTCCTGTACTGCTATAAACCCATTTTCCACTATCAGAGACAGCATAGTTTGATGCACCAAACTTGATTATATCCACTTTGTACTCATTATTATTGACAGTCACCTTACCACCACCACAATTGATGAACAATATGTGATCTATAAGGACAGCAAGACAAGGGAACAGCCAATCACAAATGTGCTTTTGATTAGATATTTTGACACACTATATCATTACAAACATGAAACAAAGCATCGAAATCTTGTTGAGAAGAGGGAGAAAACACTTCAGCAAGATCCAATACTCACTTCTAGCTTCCCCAGGACAGTGCAGATTCCTTCTTAAAAATGAAGGTATCCTATAAAGAAATAGCAGCAGAAACTCATTGAGGCCTTGTTTTGAAGCTAAAATTAAAGAAGGGATATTTCTTTGGGGAGAGGGAGAGAGAAGGCGAGAGAGAAAGAAGAAGCTTACAAATTATTAGTTGTTGATAAAATACCTCGAGACCAAGTTCCTACAGACAAGGAAATGAGAACTCAAAGAGAAAAAACAGAAAAATCACTAAATAAATACATTTGATCAAGGGGAAGTATCATATTTAATCCTTAACCTTTATTTGACAAATGGATATATCCAAGGGTCCAGCAAAAGGGTTGCAAGAAAGATCCCAAAATTCTGGTTTTACAAAATGATGGATATGGATCTATGATTGGAGAGTAACAAATCATTAGCAAATAATATGCAGCTTAAAAAGCACACAGTAAGTATGACATACAATTTTTTTTCTGCTGCTCAAGATCCAATTAGGCAGTGTTCCATACAATTTGTTTTCTGCTGCTCAAGATCCAATTAGGCTGTGTTCCATTCAACATGTTACTAGTAAGGTACCTAGACGAGAAAAGTTTAGTGGATATGAAACAATTAATGACCAATTACAAATAAGAGTTAGGAAGTTGCAGTGATTGTAATAAAAAAGGAACCTCGACTGAAACTTTCTCCATCAAGCCACTGTTTATACTTCAAAATATGTATATGATAATGATGATCTAATTTGCTAAAATATAACCTATTATTCTCGGTCCATCTCTACAAAAGAGACATAAAATACACAAAAGAAGTAGAAAAGGTTTACATCCATGTTAATGAATCAATTGTATCATAAACTTAAGGTAGCAGATTATGCAATTGAAATCATATAGTTGAACTATAACACAAATGACTGATGAAGTAAAGTCATCAAGAGAATTTCTGGACATACATACAAGTGGTTAAGATTAGGCATCTCCAGAATGTGAAGTCTTGAAGTTCACCAGATATTGACAAGTTCCATAACACTCTGCACCGTACCTCCAGTTGATATGTATCCAGTGAGCAAAAGATCAAAATAGACCAAATCACATACTTTACTTGCTGTCCTAAGTAACCTTATTTTTTTCATACAGTATTTCCAAGTTCTACATATTTTGCTGCAGTGGGAACTTCCCATCTTCTCCTTTCAAGTCAGAGACCCTCCTGTTGTCCTGACCATTCTGCTACAAAAATGACAGTAGAAGCCACTTGACTAATTGAAATGGATGAAGTGAAGTATTAAAATGGGTTCTTACAGCGGAGTTAGAGACACCAATGTGGAGAAGATGGGAGGAAAGGGCCCTCCATCGATGATCCTTGTATATCTCTGCAAGCAAATGAATACGTTAAGTTGAAATCATTATTGTTCTCAAGGTTGATATTGCAAACTAGTGAAGGGCATGGATAGCTTGCTGCAGTGCTGACAGCCATTGGAGCCTCGTCCGGTTCCCCATGAAACTTGGAATTTTGCCAGAGATTGGATTCCCAACGATTTTACTGCAGAGAGTTAAAGACTTTTAGCATCTAACTTAATCTGCGAATTCTAAATAACATTTACATGAACAAGCTTATGGAAACAAAGTAAAGAGATTCATGGCAAGCAACTTTGTCAGATTCTTGAGGTCGCCATATGAGTCCAGCAACACCCCAGTGAAATTGTTCAGCAAAAGAACACGAGAAGATGAATAGAAAATGTGTTACAAAGTATAATAATAGCAATGCAAATATGCAATTAACAAAAGAATAATTACAATTACCAAATAAAGAGTTTAGAAATCCAAACATAGCCTATGGATGAATGACAAGATTGGTTGAACAAATTCTTTAAGTTGATGAGGTTTCCAAGGGCCGAAGGAATTGAGCCATTTATTTTACCATTGAAAGCAAATTGCCAAGTGGCGCATGAAATTTTTCTCAGGAGGTTGTCTGTCTCCACAACGTCTGTGCATTGCATCTAGTGTATTCAAGTAAAACGATATGAAAAGAGGGAGGATTGGAGGAGTACAGGGACTCAGAACAGAGTTATTTACAAGCTCCTGTGGGATCCAATTTCCTAGAAGAGACCTGCAGAACAGAGTTATTTACAATATTGTCATTTACAAGACTCTTTACATTTATTTTCTGCCGGTAAGTCTTCTTTTAAAGCAACAGATGGGAAGAGATAAACTACGGATGGGTGAGATGATGCGAAGCCCAATTGGCAGGAATGGACCCACCAAGATAGTTCCATGTAAGATCTCTGTTACAAAAACAGAATAATAGCATGAGTTAAATGTATGTCGCTTAAGAAGGTAAGGTTAGCTAACTCATCTGGAAGAACTCCACTCAGATTCTGACTCGAGTAGGCTGCAATCCCGAAATACAAATATTATGAGTCATGCGGCAACAATCTCAGAACTCCCCTACTTTAAGGTTTGTTTGAATGAAACGAAGAGGTTCAAGGGCGCTTTTTCTCTTTTCACCAAAAGAACTTAGACGGAGCAGTGAGGGAGATTTATAAGCATACAAGGCCTGCATGCGAGTCGCATGACAAATATTGCAGGTGGTGTTGCAGCGGCAAGTGACGTTGCTGCTGAGGTCCATTGAGAAATTCCACTCCTACCTCAACTTGGAGGCGATCAAATCCAATGCTTGGCCGTTAACTGTCATCCATCATCACCGTTGTTTCTTCATCTTTCTTTCTCAGTGTGCGTATTAGAACGGAAAAGAAAATGCAGAAACAAAAATCACAAAGACGAATCAAGATACCACAATTTCCAACTTTTCTGATGATCAAAGAACGAAAGAACAAAGAAGAAAGAATCACAATTTCGGGACGAACGGAAAGAGAAAAACATAATCTTGACGCGGCCAATGAAGAAAGAAAAGAACCGAAACCACTGAAAACCAACCAAAAACGCGAAATGTATTCATCAAGAGCAGAGAAATCACGAAGAACGAACGGGAAACGAAGGTTTCGGACAGTTCCTTAGATATCGCCTTGCTTGCTCTGATGATAGGGACGCCATGGGCCTCCTGCACCCTCCTGCACCTTCCACTGCCATCGACGGCCGAGAGACGCGTCGGTTTGACGCCATGGGAAGCCTCGAAGCCATGGCGAAGGAGAAATGCGCAAGACAGCGAAGGCCCTGCCACGGATTTCGCAAACGATCTGGTTTGTTTCCTTGGTTGTTGAACTTTAAGGATCTTTGAGAGGGACAAAGAACTAGGGTTCGCAAATGATCGGATCTAGTTTGACTTTGAGAGGGATAAAGAAACTAGGGTTCGCAAATGATCGTATCAAGAACTAGATCGACTCAAGGAAAAGAAATGCGATCAAGAAAGAGATCTGGCCACAGAATTCAAACAAGGAGATTGAGGGTTTGGAAGCACTCTCCTATGCGATTCGGCTTCCTCTTCCATTCTTTCGATCGTGTTATCGGAGACGACCATCCGCGACAAGAGAGAGAACTGGAGAGTGGGGAGGGAGGGGTGGGCACCGGAACGGAAGAAGCGCTGGTTTTTTGAGGCAGGGCCATATTTATAGACTTTGTTAGCGAGGGTCCAGCAGGTGTCCATAATGGGCCGGTAGGCCTAAGCTGGACAACGACCCGTCGTTTAAACTTAAGTCCGGTCCAGGCCCGGCATGAACCGGGCCTGGAAGCACCATTTCACGATCTTTTTATTAAAAAATAATAATAATAAAGAACAAAAAGAGAGTTGATAATTTCGAAGAATGGATAAATCCATCTCCGAATCACGTTAAAATATTAAAAAATAAAAATAAATAAATTTTAAAATATTTAAATAATTTTGATAAATATCACGTAACCCCGCATGTAAGCGCGCACAGCATGATTCAGAGACGTGACAGATGATGACTGTCCAATTATAATTTTTTTATGCTTGATCTTACCATAAAATTTTATCCCTTTCTCAAGCCGATGGCACTCGAATGCAATGGCATTACCTATGATCCGCGTCATCTCTGGCTTCGAAAAAGCGTATCATAAAGAATCTTATTTCAAAGTTGTTACCAGTGCATGACCCTTGTGGTACTTGTATTGGTCTTGATCGTTGAAATAGCTACTCAATCCTCAGATTAGAGAGGTTGCGATCCCTCCGGTGGATTTATTTGTTGGAGTCAGACCATAAGCAAAAGAAGAATTTCATTTGTAGAGCTTGCCCTGTAAATTCACCATATCCTTAATGGAGGTCGGTGCATGGAACCACCATGCCCTTAATGTAGATTATGAATATTAGACTTCAAAATAGATGATAAATGGTAAGCCTTGGCGCTACAGTATGGTTCCTCTATCGTGATTTGGAAGTCATGTCTTCAAAATATGAAAATAGCCTTCCCATGCAGAGGTAAGGTTATACACAACTCACCATCTCCAACTCTCCAATGGTGGGTGTCTGGTATAACGGGCCACCCTTTTATACTAAAGAATAGATGATCATTTTATCCACAACTGCAGCATTAATAAATGAGAATACTACTGCATTCCTACAAGATCTATTCTCAAATCTAAATACCAAGTAGCATGAGAGAGATTATCTCTAGATCTATATTGAGGAGGAAGTGGCTTGTATTCTATGAGAATATTCATATGAACTGATGGAGGCGATTTCCCCAGCTGTTGAGCTTACAAGTTTAAATCACTTTATTGCAATCCAAAAGAAGCTTGCATAGTGGGGAAGCCAAAGATTCTTCCTCTTTACATTATTTTGCACAGATGCGGGGTAGTTCACCCATTCTAGCTCACAACTAGTAGGTAGCGCTATTCCAAGTAGTGTGCGCTCATAAATCGCACGGCTATGCCTGCAACCTCGGATGCTATTTATGATTGGCAGGTACAAACCGGCGATACTTAAGATGCGTGCCCAACACTAGTCGTAAGCCATGGCTTTTGTAATCAATTAGATGTGAGAAGAAGAAAGAGGACGCGAGTCTTTACCCCACCGTAACATCGATAGTAATATTGTTTACTACTATCGATCCAATGCATGCTGTGACTCCCATCCACTGCATTTGAAATGAATGAGAGCCCAGTGGAAATTGCCATAAGCCATGAGGTGATATTAACCTTTTTTTCGGGGTGTCTCTGTTCCCCTCAAAAAAAAAAATAAAATAAATATTTAGTCTAATTCAAAATTGATCGAGAAATGCACCAGTTACTTTCGGCTCCTCCTCGTAGGGCATTCTCCTGTCTCACGTGCTTATACGGAAGTGGGTGAATGTGCGTATATTTCTTTTTTTTTCTTTTATTTTTTTTCTTTTTTTCAATAAAGCGCCAAGAGTCCACCTGAGCCATCAGCGCGTCATGTGTGTTTTTCTGTTGGATTTTGCTACGGTATTCTCAAGATACTCTAATTTTTTATTTTTATTTATTTTTGATCATTAAATTAAATATAGACCACGCAGATTTTAATCAGATGAGAGGTCATATACATGTCTAGTATGATAAATATTCAAAATTAGAATTGTTTAATTATATATTTTTTTTCTTTGGCTGCTACCCCGAAAGGTGGAGGAGCTTGGAGAGACGGCGATCGAGATGAAAAATTTGACGGACGGAGGTGCATCAAGGCCGCCGTAAGTGAAGAACAGAGAATCGATGAGCAAAAGACCCAACGGGGGTGGTGGAGGCATCATGGGTGAGGGAGGGGGTTGTGGTGGCGGAGCCATGCAGGCAGAAGAGCATCGGTCGGACGGGAAGGGGGAGGACGTGGCACCAGTGGGGAGGCACGGTCACAGCACGAGCACGCTAGGGGAGGTGAGGCACGAGTGCCGGTGGATGGGTGGATGGGGTGGGAGAGAGGGGAGGGAAGATCGCACGGGGGTTGTGGGGGTACTGCGACACAAGTAGGGAAACGGCGCTGGTGGGGGGGGACGGCGGCACAAGTAGGAGGGTGGGGCACGAGCATGGGAGGAACGCTACAAGGGAGAGGAGGGGGGAAGCGGCGCAAGAGGTGGAGCAGGTGGAAGAGAGAATAAAAAAAAAAAATACTTAAAATATTTTTATAATAACATATTATAAAGATGTACCCCAGCAAAATCCTTCTCTACTTGATGCATTATGCACCCTACTTCATCAGGTGATGGAGCAACTATCAGATTCCATCCAAGGCTGGAAATGACCCAGACTAGACCCAATTAAATCCAACATTCTCAAACAACCTTGGTCCACAAGTAACAGTAAATTAGGCCGTGGCAACCCATTTCCAGGCCTAATTTTGACACATGATGCAGAATTCAAGAGTCCGCTTCTTTTCTTGTCGAAAGAGATACTCCCACTCACGGTCCTTATTGGTGATGCTTCCACTGCTCTTTGAACTTGGCGAGCGTTCATTGTGTTTGAGCTAGAGTCAGGTTGAACACAAGCTGTCCATGAATGGAATCAATTGCTAGCTCTTAACATCTTATATATGATAATATTACCATGCTATATCTTAGTCTCATTGGAAGTTGCAATTCGTACTTATATCATAAAAAAAGTTCAAAACCACATCTCTGATTATGTTGGAGCAAATTAGATCTGTAAGATTTTGAAACATGGGGATTCATTTATACATATCTTTCCATTTTGGAAGTCCTTGGTTGATTCTCGTTTTAAGACTAGTATGGGGATGTTTTCCATCCAATGACGAGTCCGAGACATGCAATTATTTTTTCCAAGAACTGTCATGTCTTTTTATACTCAACTGTATGTTGATTCATACGTATCGACACATCGGCCAAGTAAAATGGTCATCAAGATAGCAGCCGCTGGTTCCCATAGACCCTATTCATTAGGCTTGCATCCCAGTGCGCCACCACAGGGACTAAGGTCATGGTTGGCTGCAGGCACTAGCATGGTCGTGCACCAGTGGAGGCAATAATTCCCCATCAAAATGTAAAATGACGGTCAAACTAAGAGAGGATGTCAATTTTCCAAGATAAAATTGATTCCTGGTTCTCAAATCCAATTCAGGTACAATGGAAGTACTCCCAGACATAAGGATGTATTTGCTGAATTCATAGCGATTACCACAAATTCAAGGCACATCCCTTCGTTTCTTCCGCAAAATTGTATTTTCAACTTATTTGGCAGTCTGGAAGTGGAAGTGGAAGGCTTTATCCATAGCAGGGAGAGCAACCCTTCTAGCCTCGGTCTTATCTTCTATTCCTATTCATTGCATGTCATCGGTAGTTATACCAAATCAGATTATTAAAAGAATGGAAAGGAACTTTCGGACATTCCTTTGGGGACACTCGAGGGAGAGTAGGGGTTTGCATTTAGTTGCTTGGGATTTAATCTACCAGCCAAAATCCAGTGGTGTGCTTGGTTTACAGAAATTAATTTAAAGCAACAGGCATTATGGTGTAAATTGGCCGCACAGGTTGTTCGTCTACCAAATTCTTATGTTCGGAACTTGTGCAAGTTAAGTACAACTTTAAAGAGTCTTGGATAAATTATGTTAAACTCAGGAAAGTGTCATCTATATAGAACCAGATTTGCAAGCAGGCTTCTCAGGTGCAGAATTATTTTCAACGGATAATAAGCTCTGGTATTTCTGTTAATGCATTTACTGAGCCCTTGATATGCTCCATTCCTTGGTTCATTGGCCAACATATGTAAATGTTGAAATTGATTTATCTCATGTGTATGTGGCTGAATTTATCAATGATGACCAAATATCTCGGATTCCATTGTCCAAGGGATGTTGGCCTGATCAGTTATGTTGGCAAGAATCCCGGTCCCAAAATATAAAATTGAAGGAAATGAATAAGCTGTTAAACAACCAAAAAACCTTGGTTGGTACCCAATTCCAATGGATATGGAAATTGCAGGTGCTGTTGAGAGTGTCTTTGTTCTGGTGGAAGGTAATTTGGTCTAAATTGCCTACCAAATATTTGCTTGTTGACAAGGGGATCATTGCACAAAACTATATTCATCGTGATCTGTATGTAACTGAAACAGAGGATTTAGAGCATGTTCTCATATATTGTTCTTTTGCTGCACAATGCTAGAATGGATTGCCGGTGTCACTGAACATAGATTTTATACCTTTATCTATGCAGGCTTTAATTTCTTATCTGCTTCAAACAGGGATAGAAAACACTTCAAGCTATTTATTCTTATGTGGCTTATTTGTTGTGGTTTGCTACGAATCAAAGGTTATTTCAAATAAAAACCTCTCTATTCAGCAGGTGTTAAGAATGGTTGCAACTTTTGGTAGGGACATTGTCCACTGTCACCAAAAAGACTCCACTATTTAGTCAAGGCACTGGGCTACCTTCTCTAATATTCAGCAATTAAATCCATCTTCTCTTACAAAATGGATAGCCCTCCCTTGGAGTAGTGAAGGTAAACTTTGATGGTGCCAAGAGAGGAGATAGGGCCACTGCAGCTTGTGTGTTGAGAGATGATGAAGGGAGGCTAATTTGGGTAGCAGGCTGTCAATTACGTGATGCTTCTTTTGTTATAAGTGCAGAATTGATGGGAGCTTGGATGGGTTTATATTATGCTATTCATGTTTTCCAATTTTACATGTTGTGGCTGGAAGGTGATTCAGCTTCTATAATCAATCAGCTTATAGGATTATCTGATGGCAGGTAGGTTCAGGATCTTTTGTTAAAAGATATAAATGAATGGTTTCAAGCCGCAAATATAGTATCTATTTCACATATCTGGAGATAAGGAAACAAGGTGCCTGACTGGATAACAGGGAAGGCATTCCAAGGAGACCTGATGATACAATCAAATCAGACTCTGCCGAGTGAGCTGAATCAACTTCTTCTAGCGGATGCTTATGGGATATGATACAAGAGACAGGTTTATTCTGAAAGACTGGGTAGCAGATAATTTTGTGGTTTTGGACAATAGTTGACTAATTTTGTTATGTTGTTCCTCTATGTATGGCTCATTTGAACCTTCAACTGTACCAAAAAATAAAAAGCTTATTTTGCAGACACTTACTTCTAAGACTGCAAGCAGGCCAGGTTGGAACGGGACATTCTCAACCCTGGCCCAACAGAATTTCATGTACATGCATTTAAAATTGGATCCAGATCCAATCCAATAGATGACCAATTATTTGATTCACATCAAAAGAAAATATGCGAAATTCTTTGTGCACGCATCTCTCACGATGATTGATTTCACACAGAGCTAATTAAAAAAAAAAAATTTCACACATTGCACCCGGCCTTATGCGTGAACCAATCACCGTAGACGGTGCAAAAAATTTTTCTAAAAAATATTTTAGATCTAACAAATCGTTCAGACTAGGGCAGTGTCATGTATGACCAAAAACCAATTTAAAATATTTGAATCTGGATCAGGTCCAATTCTGATCCAGATCTACATTTATTTACAACCAAGATTTTTTGAAAAAAATTATTCCTACTTTTGGATCAAATTGAAACTTGACTGCTACAAAATTATTTGCTAACACGGTCAAAATCTTCTAGAGTTTAGAACTACAATCAGCTTCAACAGATTAATATCCTCAACAATTGGTCTTTATTAATATGGTGGATTAGTTTGAGCATTTTTTTTTTAATAGAGAAAAAAAGAATTGACTTGAAATCAGGACCTAACATGAAACGTGTCTAATATTTAAACCCAACCCAGCCCCATGAGTCCTCAAGAAAAGATTGGGCCCGATCTAAATGAATCAGGTTGGATGGGGTCACGAGTCAACCCAACCTATTTGCAGCTTTACTTCATAGGTAAGCTTTTACTGCTTGCTGTACAAGAATTATTATATCTGCAATTTAGAATATATAAGACAACCACCTTTAGTAGAAATAGAAGATAATCCTGGTACATGCCTACAAGATCTTATTCTCATAATTAATTACCAAGATTAAGAAGAGTTATATTGTCTTGAGATCTGCAATGAGAAGGTGGTGGCTTGTCATGAGAGCATTCAAATTATATGATGCAGATGTTTTCCCAACTGCTCAGCTTTAAAGTGTAGACAACTCTGTACCCAAAGAAAGCATAAACTACTCTATGCAATTAGAAAGAAGCTTGTTTGATGGGGAATTTGGAGATGGCTCTTCTTTCCTACTTGGCACAGATGCTGGGTTGTCAACCCATTGGTCATCCTTCAAAATGCACTGCGGTTGGCGCTCAATTGACATTTTCTTGGAGGACTTGAATCTCAAATCCTCTCTCTCCAAGACTGCACTCTTTGCAGATGGGACCCAAACTGGCATTTTACCTTCAAGCATGTTGACCACATTTGACATTTTGGGCCTCTGAAATGGAGAAGGGTCTGTACATATAAGAGCCACATTCAACATTTGCAATGCCTCTTCCTTTGAGTAGTTGGAACCTAGGCGTGGATCAACAATTTCCAAAAGATTTCCCTGCTCTTGTAGATACAAGGCCTGCAGTCCATATAGAGGAGGAGTAAATTTCTACATCTGACAACGGAAAGCAGAAAATGCATAACCTGCACGGAGCGGGAAAAGATAACATAAATAACACTTGACTATGTACGTGGGGTTCAGTGGTTGCAACACCAATTGATGACGATAAGTCATCTTCACTGGATTAATCCAGAGAACTACTAGAATGAAGGTTTTAGTTCACTAGCTTTTGATATCATGAGCAAGATATGATTTGGGTCTGCAGGAGCACAAAACAGAATGAGAATAAATGACCAGAAAGGTAATATTTAGCAAGGAGTTTTGGAAGTACATGCTGCTCAAGCAAAGCAATGGGATGATAATCTATAAACAGTTCAGGATCCAGATTGGATCAAACTAGATGCTGATTGGCTAATTCGATCCATACTTTGTGATATCTTGTGCAGCTATTCGGGCTGCTGCTCAACAGTATTTCATAAAAAATATTTAGATGTCTAATGTCATATGAGGGATGGCTTCATTCAAGCTAGGCAACAAAGATTGAGAAATCTATGGATTGAAAAAGCACTGAATGTTGTTAAATATCTTCAGACAGCTGTGTTGACTACCAATATGCAGATTAATCTTCAAGAGGTTTGTGGTATTCTGGTAATGTATCAATAGTTCGTATAACATATATACAACAAGAGAGGCAAATATGCTGCAAATGAGTTTGGATCCTCTCAATTTATTGAAGAGACCCAGTTCAATCACCCGCCATTTGTTATTCCACAACCGTACAACAGAGAGGATCTGGTCACATTATGGATTGGGTACCCAGAGGCATGTTTGGTATTGCTTAAAAGTAAGTGCCTTCTGGAATTCTAAAGCAACAAAGCACTTCTTTTTCTTTTTTTTAAAAAAGGGTATGTTTGGAACATCATGTAGAAAGTGCTTCTAGAAGAAGAAAAAGTCAAAAAAGTGCTTTTAGGAGAAGCTAAAAAAAAATCTAGCTTCTAACTTCTCTTTTATTAAAGCAGAAAATGACAAACACTCCCTAGGTGCAGAAACCAGAAATATGTTAGTGGTTGCACAGCTAACTTAGGGAGTTGATATATCAGAACTGCTGGCTGGGGGAAAAGACAGACAACCCCACTTCCAAATAAAATATTTGCTCCGGGTGTGGTGGACTGGTGGTCAAGAAGATACTATATAAAATATGGTCTTTTTCCAAAGTCTATGTTTATGTTAATGAAAATTTCTAGTGCAGTTGGCATGTTCATTGGAGGTTTTGGTACTAATTGCATCGTTACTGTCTTCAGCCGATTCTCGAAGGTTTCCTCCGGTCCAAAGTTCTAAATTAGGAAAAAAAAAGACTGATTTATTATATGAGATCCAATAGTCATTACGTACCCAATCAAGAAGATGAACAAAGTTATTATTAGGCTTGTAACTTGTGTTGCTCATTCCACTGACAATCTCCAACGTTACAACTCCAAAGCTGTAGACATCCGCTTTGTCTGTCAAGTAACCTCTCGTTGCATATTCAGGAGCCATATACCCCCTGCACGATTAGAGATTATCATTACAAATACATGAAGCATTAAATTAGACAAATGAAATAAAATGCTTGGTCCAAAGTACATTATCAATTAAGATCATCATAGTATCGTTCACTTTGTGACACTAAACAATTACAAATTACTGCATTCACTGTTAATGAGCTATTAATAGACAAGCATGGTCAGAGAAGCTAGATTTCTTGCGAGATAAATAAGATGAATAACTCCAAAGAAGTTAATATTCATGTCATCACCAAAGAAAAAGAGACATGCATGCAAGTGATACTGAATTGGTACTAAACATCTTAGTTTTTTTTTTTTGTAAGAGAGAGAGAGAGAGAGAGATTGGACCAAAGTCCAATAAAATTCATTAAGGTAATGAAAGGATCACGACAAAATTCTCTCGACCGATAGGCACATCATGCCCAATAGAAACTACACCACTGAAACATTTGTTCTAGTAACTCACAACACCCTGGCATCAACAGGGCATATCCCGAGAGAGAGAGAGAGAGAGAGAGAGAGAGAGCAATGTTCAAGAGCCTTGTAGTAAGACATCACATGGCTCAGCGTGGAGCTCCATTTCTTACAACATCGGCTTATGGAGTCACTAGGCCTGGTTTAGCTGTTAGTCTGCCACTATTGGGTTGGAAAATGGGTTAGCCCATCTCTCAACCCTTTGGATTCCAATGAAGTGCAAGTTGATTGCTTTCCTTTGACCCCAATAACATAGATCGTGTAAGGCCCTACCTTCAGACCAAAAGAGAACAAGCCATGCTAGGTGTGCAGTAGAGAGATCACAAAAGGGGGCAAAATATACATGATCCCCAGCCAGGAAAGGTGGGAAACGGCACAGAACACCGCCTGAGTTGGATGCCAAATCTGGATCCACCACTTGAACACCCCCCCCCTCCCCACTCTTTGTTTCCTATGATCGCATCTCCATCTCTCTCCTTTGAAACCCAACAAATTATTCTCCTTTTCCCTTTCGCCTCCTCCAGTGTTGCCTCTACCATTTGATCCTGTGAAGACCCCTAATTGATCAATCCTCATTTAGCCTCATCAAATCAAGCTATCACTGGCCAACCATGATGTTATCCCCTTAGATCAAATCCATGCTCCTAATCTTGATGATTGCTACTCAGATCTGCATAAATTTGGGGATGCCGGGCATCACCACCTCACTTGTTGAGATCTTATCCGCTCTCATGATTGATTTATTTGTTTCTAACTCGATGATATTAATTTTGTATGGGTGCAATTGTCAGAGCAGAAAGCCATATAGTGTGGGTTCTTCACTCAAATCTGTGGATTTCAGTTCTTTTTTTAAAAAAAACACTTGATTCCTCCGATAATTAATTTAGATAAATTAATTTGAGTTTGTAAAGGTTAGGAAAATCTTAGGGTTTTGGTAAATTTGTTGGATGACTAAGTACCCTGATTATAATAATTATTGATATTAGATTTATTGGAAATTGTTAGGGGTACACTTGGACAGGTAGATGCTTTATTGGGTTTGTTTTACCTTTTTGGCTCAAGAATTCCCCCGCATGTTCACCTTTAGATGAAATTATTATATATGACCGTGTTTTGTATAAATAATTTTCAAATCCATGCATTATGAGGAGATAACTTATTTTCATTTGCATGAATTGTGATATGACTACATCTGACAAGCATAATGTGCATCATTGATAAAGTCTTAAAGATGAATTGAGCTGGCATGATCTAATGAATGAATAATAAAATAGGATGCTGGAAAAGCCACATTAAAACATGGGTATGGATGTGGCATTGTGGACAGCTCACCATGGACAGGAACATGGCATTGTAAGATAGCCTGCCATGGACCAGAATGTGGCATGTGGATAGCCTCCCCATAGGCTTGCTCCTTCCTCATTGACCGATACCACTGACACCATGTAATTGAGTCTACCTAGGCTTGCTCCTTGACCTGGGGAGAATATGAAGTGTGAAGAAATTTTTATCCAATACAAAAACCCCAAGTACATAGGAGGTCCTTGTTTCAAGATTCGGAAAAAACCCAGTACAGCTGGTCTCTAAGTTTCCTTGTATTCCACTGCCCTCTGGTCCTACCAACAGAATACAATGCTTTGGCAATCTCCAGCTTCCCTATTTCCGACCCAAAAATTTCTATGATCACCACTTTGTCAAGTTGGTGATCATGTGCATGCTCCCTCTATCCTCAACAGTTACGAACACCAAACAAATTCCAGCTGCCTAAGAAGATTCATGTCCTTGCTAACTCTATCCCCAGAGGCCTTGTAATGAGAGGAGCCACTCCTAGATTTGCAACAAGAAGTGCCCTATACCCCTACATTGAAAACACTTGAGGCCATTCCTATAGGATGACCTGAAGTGTCTGCTTCTCCACATCTAAAGCATTGGACTTTGAAAAGCTTACAAGCAGACAGGGGGTTGGTCCCGCTCTTAAGACATCATAAAGGAGAGCTCTTCCACTCCTTCGCACTAGGATCGAAAGGATGTGACCTATCACCAGCTCTCCCAGAGATGACAGCATCCCAATATGATGCTTTTGTCTTCTTAGTAGAAGCAGGGGACACAGAGGAACCAACAATGTAGGGCTTCCTTGGCAGGGATACTCCTCTCCAGTCTCTTTCCCCCATCCCTGGACCAATCATGTCTCTCACATGAATGACCCCTATTGTCAGGTGATCGTCCTCCAGCACAATGGCCCCAACGAGACAAGGAATCTCTTGTTGGGGAGCGAGAGTCAACACGATGCCCATGGCCCCCACATCTCAAAGCATGTGAAGCTGTATAGCCTCTTGTCATCTTGAACAATGGAGTGCAATGCCCTGGGATATTTCAAAATCTCCTTCCTTGTTGAATCTTGCTTTCTCCTGTAGGACACAAAATGCAATCCACTTCTTCCACTCTCCCCTTCAGTTTCAGGACTTCACCTCCTATCTCTAGAAGGAATATTTTGAGGGTTCATTTACCTCTCTCAATAAGAAAGGCCTCTTTCCCAAGAAGATGGCTCTCTCCCTAGACATCCCAAACCTTCTCTCTAACTAATTTTATAGTTGCTTATCGCACAAGTTAATGCCCTGTAATTTCCAACCCATCATGAATGTTAGGAACTACAGAACGTTCCAACACTTTCAAATTGTTATTCTAGAAATTTTATTGGAAAGATTCGATTTCACTACATGATCAGTTAGTATTATTCAAAATGAATCAAAAAAAGATGTCCTTGAAATAATAATCATCCACTTACATAGTTCCAGCTATTCGGGTGCTGATGTGGGTGTTCTCTTCTTCATCAAGTCTTGCCAGACCAAAGTCAGATATTTTTGCATTGAGATCTTTGTCAAGCAGAATATTTGTCGCCTTGATGTCTCGGTGAACAATCTTCAACCTCGACTCTTCATGGAGATATGTCAAACCTCTTGCTACCTCTAGGCAAATCTTACGCCTTGTTTTCCAGTTCAATTTCAGTTGGTATTCTTCAGGACCTATTAACATCTGAATTCTTGTTATCTATTGTGGCAGAAAAAATCTTTTGAACAAAGAATAGAAAATGACAAATAGCATTAAGTGCATAATTTCAAGAAAGATACAGGGTATTATAAGGGAAGCACTTACCAAATAGAGCAAGGGCAAGATTATTATTTCCATGTATTCGTATATAAGCAACAATTCTTTTCCTTCAATACAACATCCATACAGCTTCACAAGATTCGGGTGCTGCAAGGCTGAGATCATGCCTATCTCATTAATAAATTCACGATTCCCTTGTTTGGACATGGAAGAAAGTTGCTTGACTGCAATTACAGAACCATCTTGCAGCACACCCTGCATCAAGATAATTGCAGTTTAGGACCAAACCCTACTAAAATAATATTTTTAATACACAAAAGATTACTTTGAAAATAATTAGAATACAACAAAGACGGAGAAATGGAAATATCAATTTGAAATGCTTGTGTATACCTTGTAGACTGGACCAAAGCCACCTTCGCCTAACTTATTTATACGATCGAAGTTGTTGGTGGCATCTTTAATCTGTTTCAAGCTCCAGTAACTGGTCCGCAATTCCAGGCCACGAAGTTCTGCATGGTTTCATGATACAGGATCATTAGATTTGACATTCGAGTTAATTTAAAATATTATATTGGAAAACATTAATCAAAATGGCAAGCCACACCCATCATTAGTAACATTCTTTGGTATTTAAATGTACAAAAAGAGATGTAAAACAATTATGTTATATGTTACATAGGCCTCTGGGCAAACAAAATCACCAAGTCAAATTTCTAAAGTACGATAATGTTCTGCCTTCAACTGCAGATATATAAATTCTTCTAGTTAATACTCATCATGGAATTGATAAATTAAAGGTCATGCAAACATGTGAACAATTGTATCTTCTTTGTATGCCAATTTTCAAGAAAATAAATGCTGTACATCAGCAATCATCTGATTTGTCTGATTCCAAGGAACCCTCAGAGGGAGGAAAACTTCCATCACACATTAGAGAAGGAGATGTGGATACATTGTTCAGTAACTGATTAATCTTGGTTCAGCCTCTCTCAGCCTTCTTTTCTTTTTTTTTGGTACATGCGGGCGATCACACAGCTCTGGTGCGAGTACAGCCCAAAGAGTGAACATCCCTTAAGCCCCGGGGCAAACAACACCAGGGCGCCAGCTTCAATCGCCGGAATGGTCAGCAACGAAAGAAGCCACCTAATCCGTTGCATTGTTGGCCTCCCGGAACACATGCCGAGTGGACGCCACAATGCACTAACCAAGCGCCCTCCAGATATCTCCGAGGAGCGAGTGAGCTTCATGGTACTTGGCTCCCCCCCTGATCCAGCCGATGACCGTCATCGAGTTCCCCTCAATGATGATCCTATCAGCCCTCAGCACTCGAGGCGCACACAACACACCAACCCATGTAGCACGGAGCTCGACACCAGGGACGGATGGCTCAAATAATAGTGAGCCCCCCACAGCAAGCAACCTTGAGTCTTGATCCCGTATGACATATCTCGAGCCACCTCTGCCCCCTTTGACACTACCATCGAAATTGATCTTGATGAATCCAGAGTCTGAGGGCTCCTAAGAAATGGAAAGAACTCTCCGAGACGCTGCAGACGCAGTCAGGGAGTCCCAGGAACTCGGGTCGTGCAAGGGCTACTCGATGGAGTCGAAGCGGCGATACTCCATGGCCAAGCTGTAGGCTCTCTGTAGAACACGCCTGGCAGACACCATCTCCTCGTCAAAAATAAAGCTGTTCTTAGACAACCAAATCTGATAGGCAATGTAGACCAAATGACAGGCTCCGGGCCAACTATCACCAGCACTCTGATGGACAGTATCCAAAAAGAGGGGGATCTAAGGGCCACTGCCCTCTCCCCACGACTGAATGCCCGCCATCCTCCAAATCAACTCCACTCTGGGACAGTGTAGGAGCGCATGCTCCTTGGACTCCTCCAAGCCATAGATCGAGCAGACGATCGGAACCTCCATGCCTCTCCCTCTGAGAAGAGTACACGTCAGGAGCCTATCCTAAGCAATCTTTCAGAGGAAAAGTCTGACCTTAGGGTGAGCCTCCACCATCCATATCCAGGCCGCTTCAATCCTTCGAGCTGGCACCGGTCTGCTCATGTCAACAAGGTCTCTAGTCGGCACATTGGGCAGCAAGACCAACCCACACCAGCTGATCCCGACTTCGATAAACAGGAATTGAAATGGTGAGAATTATGTTAGCAAGCTGCCCACCAAAGAGATTGGTGACAACCTCAATCTTCCAACCTATCCCATCAGCAGTGATCAACTCGCAAACCCGCAGATGGTCGTCCACCTCTGTGCTGACATAAGTTAGCCAACATGAGAGAGGTAAGCTGGATATCCAGAACTCGTGGCTCACATCAACAGAGGCACCATCTCCAATCAGCCACCAAACCTAAGCCACAACGTTCGGGCCACGAGCACAGATCTCTCTCCATAAGGAGCATCCATGCTTGCTTTGGATCTGGAACCTTTGGCTCTAGTGGCCGTAACGGGCCCGCATCATTCAGCTCCACAAGCAATCAGACTGAGTGAGAAACATGACTGCATGTCTAGCAATCATGGCCTCTCTCCTGACCAAAAGGGACTGGATCCCAAGGCCGTCGTCACGAGTCGGCTAGCACAGCATCCCAAGAGAGCAGGTGAACTCCAAGACCCCCTTGACGAGTACCCCACAGGAAGATCCGAAACTGCTGCTCAAGACTCCTAAGAGTAGAGCAAGGCACCACGATGTTTGCCAAGAGATAGATCGGGATGGAGCTCAACACCGACCTTAGCAGGGTGATCCTGCCCATCATAGAAAGAATGCTGGCCTGCCAGCCATCGAGGTGCTCACAGACCCTCTGCTCCAAATATTTGCACTCCACCCTCTGTAGTCTCTGCCCTGTAATAGGGACCCCCAGATAGGTGAGGGGCCCCGCTTGCTCGGGGATCCCCAGTCTGTCCTGGATCGTCCGCTTCACTCGGACCTGAGTCTTGGGACTGAACATGATGGATGACTTTTGTGGGTTCACTAGTTGGCCCGAAGCTCGACAATAGGCCTCCACGATGGTTGCACAGCACATCGCGTTATGAAGTGATGCCCGACCAATAAGCAGGCAGTCATCTACAAAAGAAGATGTGACAAAGGCAGGCTCCCTGGGGTTGGCTAGTAGGGCTCTAGCTCCGTCCTCTGGACAGCCCCCTGGAGTATGCGAGAAAGGGCATCAAAACAGAATAAACAAATAGGGGGAGAGGGGGCGCCCTTAGGGAAGGTCGCCAGTCGAATAGAAGAAGCCTGTAGGGGCACCGTTGATCAGGATGGCAAAGCTCGAATTTTTCACAGTCCATGATCCAGTCCATTCATCCAGTGCAGAAGCCAAAGTCAAAGAGCGTCCTATGTAGGAGCCTCCAGCTCAACCGATCGTAGGCACACTCCATGTCCAACTTGTTTGCCATCAAGCTCCGACAAATGGGTGCATGCTGAAGGTCATGCATGAACTTCTGGACGAGTAGGACATTGTCGGTGATGCATCAACCCCCAACAAATGCTCTCTGCTCCAAACTAATCAGACAAAGAATCACCAGCTGCAAGTGTCCAACCAGAATCCTTGCACACACTTTATAGAGCGTGGTGCAAAGGCTGATCGGTCTAAAGTGATTGGGAGCGGACGCATCCGATCTCTTCGGAATGAAGAAATCAGCATCTTCTTCCAGTCCCCTGGGATGCCTCTAGACTCAAACACCAACTGCACAACCTCAGCCACCTCACCACCAATGATTGACCAGTACTGCTTGAAGAAAAAGGAGGAAATCCATCGAGCCCAGGGACTTTGTCCTGCCCGAGGGACCAGAGGGCTCCCCACACCTCCTTAACTAACACCGGTTGGATCAACGCCTCATTCTCTTGCTTAGAGATCCGATCCATTAGCTGAGAATCCAAAGGTGGCCCTCACCGCCCAAGGGGTAGTCCAGATCTGAAGAATTGTAAGATCCGCCCCCTGATCACCTCACCATCCTCCACTATACTGCCATCCTCCTCCCTCAACTGTCTGATATGGTTGGTTGCCTTCCGGATCATCATAAACTGATGGAAGAATCTGATGTTCTGATCACCCTCTTCGAGCCACTGAACCCTGGACCTCTGCCTCCACATTGTCTCCTGCTGCCACATCAGAGAGTGATGGGAAGAGCCTGTGCCGAAGCACCCTTAAATCATGCTCCTGGAGGCCACCCTCCTGGTCCTCTCTCCTCTGCAGCTTCGTAATGTCTGCCTCTACCTCCTCAATGTGCCGAAAAATATCACCGACCTCCAGTCGACTCCACCGAGTAAGCTTGCGGCGCACTAGCTCCAGTCTTCTAAACATCCGATGTCTCGCATCACCCCAAACTGGCATCCTCCACACATCCCTGATCAAGTCCCAAGCTCTCGAATCAAAGGTCTAGAACTTAAATCTGAATGGGGCCCTAAAAAGACGCAGCCTATCGATGGTAATCAGAAGCGGGCAGTGATCCAAAGTCATCCTCGAAAGGTGCGCACCTGATGCCTAAGGAATCGCTGGAACCAAATGGCGGTGGCCAGCGCACGATCGATCCTCTCCCAAACCCTAGTTGCACCAAACTGATTGTTGCACCAGATGAATCTTGGCCCGATGTAGCCCAAGTCAATAAGGCCCGAATTACCAATAAACTCCCTGAACTCCTTGGATTCAATTCCATCAACATACTGCCTTCCCCATCTTCTCGTGAGGCCCCACAACACAGTTGAAGTCCCCAGCAACAAAAGAAGGAAGTCCCTGCGTCAGCAACTTGGACACCTTGGACCACAGAACCCTCCACTCTCTGTACTCGATGCTCGCATAAACCCCTGAGAGAAGCCATGGGCCACCAATCTGCTTTGAGATGACTAAAGCCACCTGCTACTCACATCCATAGAAGGCATCCATCCTAACCCGTGCCACGATGCCATAAAACCATGATCCCTCCGGAGAGACCCCTGGACTCCATATAGGAGCTCCACGCCAGGGGGAGGGGGATCCGTTGTCTGGCCTGGACAAGGCTCACCCCAAAAAGGTGGATCTCAAGCAGAACACAGACATCCGGATAGTGCTACTGAATGATCCTACCAAAGGTCGTCCGAAACGAGGGCTTTCCGCCCCGGTGTTTCAAATCAGCAACTTCATTGGGCCAATTGGTGGTGGGGGGTCCTCATCGAGAACCCCCTTTAGGATATCACCCTCCGACTCTGAATCCATCGCCTCCATGGCCACCAGCCTCCTCCCCGACTCCTGGATGGTCCGTCTCATTCTGTCAACTGCCTTATCATGATCCAAACCTGGGCACTCCCTCGGGGTCCACTGAACTCTAGATCCCCCTCTAGAGTGGGCTGCCATCTCTGGCCCGGTGACTCCACCCGGGCCTTGGGGTCGTCCATCAGAGAATCGGGCTGACCCTCCACCAAACCTCCCTTACTAGGGGCCTCGGCAAAGAACTGAAACACCTTAGACCCCCTCGGGTGGCTGAGGGGTCCACCTGGCAAGCTAGGGCCTTGCCCTTGTCTGTGCTCAATTGAGCTGGGCCTTTTTTGCGACCTAAGGAGGTTTCCCCTTGGGCTTCTCCTGCGCCCGGCCCGCGTCAAATTCATTAGGTTGTGCGCATTTGAGAGGCCCAGCGCTTGGCCCGCTCGAACCCCCCACCTTTTGTGGTCCAAGTGCCACACGCCCTCCGCATCCATGAACGGCTCACTTGCACCCAGCTCGACCCGAAACCAGCGGCCCAAAATGATTTGCCGGCCCATCTGATCCAGCACAGATCTCCGTGCCATCCCCCTCTGATCCAATCGTTCGTCTTGGTCCGGAGATCTTCACCGTGCAATCCTGATGGGCTTCATCCAGCTGTCCCCTCCATTCACTGAGTCGCACGCTAAGTTGACCAGATCCGACTCCTCTCCATAATGACTCTGCCTTGGTGCCAAGATGGGGGCCCCAGTGGACCTGGCCCCTTCTTCCCTTTGCCTTCCATCTGGCCTTCCGTCATCCGCGGCCCTAGCACCCACTGCCAGACGGCGAGAAGCCAAGGCCCCAATGGGGGCCCCTCCATTTCTCCGGCCACCTCCTCGCCGGCCCGGGCAAGATTTTCCGAGCGCAGAGATTGGCCGTGCCCTTCTTCCTTAGGACACCCCACCGCTCTGTGAAACTGCCTGCAGCGAAGGCCAACCGCCCTCAACCTTCTTTTTAAATGTTCGTAAGTTAAGCCATAGACAACTTTCTTTCATATCAAGTACAAATTAACTGAAAATCACAACACAACTTTTATAGATTCTAGAAGCTGAAACCAAAGAAGCAGTCTTCTAGGTGCACTCTGGAAAAGCATAAAGTCCTCATTGAAAATAAATGGGCTGTCATTTTTTCTAAAGCAAATTATAACAACACAATAATGTAAACTGAGGTTTAATTATCTCACCATTGTTCTTAACCTTTTCCTCATGAAGCAAAACCATATCAGGATTAACATCAGAGCAATTATGACGCAACAAGCAACAACGATACCCAAAATAGCTCGAACAGATAGTTTGGTTCTTTCGTATCAGGCATGATAGCTGCAATGATGAAATGACAAGACATCATTACTACATGAGAATTTCAAAAAAAATGAGAGAAAAGTGTTTTAGGAGCTTACATGGTGTAACTGAAATAGCTGATATAAGAGGTCCATACACACCAAACTGAGGAACGGTTGTTGTCCCTTTGCCAGCCCACTGAAAGTGAATTTCAATAGTACCATCTACCATAGATGGAAATGACTTAATAATTTCTTTACCAGTCCCATTTGCTTCTTTTGCAATATCAAAGTCCTGTAAAACCTTTTGACCCTGCATAATTACAGGTTTTTCAAGCCAAGAATCATTATTTTAGTGGTAATTACAGTGACCAATAGATACACAAAAGGTTGAATGAACCTAAAAATGCAAATACAGAATCAATAACCTGTATTGATACATCAAATAAGCGCTTTCCAACACTGGAGTATGTCTGGTCATCTGTATAAATGATTTCAGCAAAGTGAAGATTGACTGTATAGTGTCCCTTCTGCAGGCAAAGACCATAATATTTGAGGGACAGAGGGTTTACACGAGCAGTCATGTACAGTTTTGGATTGGTCACATTTAGCACTGATGCATTCCTAACAATGTATTTTGCTTGGCTGCCCCACATAAAATCTCCTGTACTGCTATAAGCCCATTTTCCACTATCAGAGACAGCAAAGTTTGATGGACCAAACTCTAATGTATCCGCTTCGTACTCATTATTATCGACAGTCACCTTACTACCACCACAATTGATGAACACGGCATCATCTATAATCAGAGCAAGACAAGGGGAATAGTCAATCACAAATATGCTTTTGATTAGATATTTTGACACATTATATCATGCCAATATAAACAAAGACTTGAAAGTCTTGTTAAGAAGGGGGAAAAACACTTCAGCAAGTTCCAATACTCACTTCTAGCTTCCTCAGCACAGAGTAGGTTCCTTCTTAAACATGGAAGTATCCTATAAAAATAATAGCAGCAGAAACTCATTAAGGCCTTGTTTTGAAGCTAGAATTAAAGAAGAGATATTTCTTGGAGGAGGAGAGAGGAAGAGAGAGGGAGAGGGAGTGGGGGGAGAGAAGAAGAAGAAGAAGAACAGCAAGCTTACAAATTATTAGTTGTTGATGAATAGCTAGAGACCAAATTCCTACAAACAAGGAAATGAGAACTCTAAGAGAAAGAATAGACAAATCACTAACTAAAATACTTGATCAAGGAGGAGTATGAAATTTGATAATCCTTACACACTGTTTATTTGACAACTGGGTATATTCAACGGTCCCGTAAAAGAGTTGTAAGAAAGATCCCTGAAATTTTGATTGTGAAAATATGGAGATGGATTTATGATTAGAGAATGACAATTCATAAGCAAATAATATGAAGCTTAAAAAGCACACAGCAAGTATGACATACAAGTTTTTGTGCTGCTCAAGATCCAATCAGGCAGTGTTCCATTCAACATGTTGCTAGTAAGGTACCTAGATGAGAAACGTAAAGTGGATATGAAACAAATCAATGAAAAATTTAAAATACAAGTTAAAAGGTTGCAGTGATTATAATAAAAAGGAACCTAGACTGAAACTTTCTCCATCAAGCCACTGTTTATACTTCATAGTATGTATATGACTATGTCAATCTAATCTGCTTACATATAACTTATTGTTCTCAGTCCATCACCGCTGCTTGGAATTGGACCACTGAGATTGTTAAAGCTTAGATCTCTACAAGAGAAACATAAAGTATACAAAAGAATAAAAATGGTTATCATATTCATGGTAGCAGCTTGTGTAATTAAAATCATATAGTTGAACCATAACCTAATGACTAATAAAGCTAAAAATCACCAAGAGAGTTTCTGGATATACTTACAAGTGGCCAAGATTAGGCATCTCCCGAAAAAAATCTGGGAGTTCACCAGATATCGACAAGTTCCTTAACACTCTGCATCATATCTCCGATTGAGATGGACTCACCAAGCAAAAGATCAAAATATAACAACTCACATGATCTACTTGCTGTCCTAAATTAACTTTGTTTTTCATACTTACAGGAATTCCAAGTTCTTCATATTTTGCAGTGGAGGGAACTTCCCATCTTCTCCTTTCAAGTCGGAGACCCTCCTGCAGTCCCAACCATACTGGTACATAGGAAACTAGAAGCCACTCAACTAATTGAAATGGATGAAGTGAAGCATTAAAATGGTTCTTACAGCTCCTTTAGAGACACCATTGTGGAGAAGATGGGAGGAAAGGGCCCCTCCATCGATGTTCCTTGTATGTACCTGCAAGCAAAATTATAGATTCAAGATTCAAACCATTGTTATTCTCAAGGTTGGCATTGCAACAATACTAGCAAAGGACATGGATAGCTTGTTGCAGTACTGACAGCCATTGGAGCTTCGTCCAGTTCCCCATGAAGCTTGGAATTTTGCCGGAGATGGGATTCCCATCAATTATGCTGCAGAGAGTTAAGAGAATTTTAGCATCTAACTTAAATTTGTGAATTCTAAGTAACACTTACATGAACAAGCTTATGGAAACAAAACAACGTTTATCTGTAAAGAGATCGTGACATACAATCTTGTCAGATTCTTGAGGTTGCCAAGAGATTCCGGCAGCTCCCCGGTTAAATTGTTCGATGAAAGAAACCTGGAAGATGAACAGAAAATGTGTTACAAAGTACAATAATAACAATGCGAATATGCAATTAACAAAATAAAAAAAAACAAAAAAAAAGAAGTTTTAGAAATTCAAACATAGCCTGTGGATGAATGAGAAGATTGGTTGTACAATTCATTTAAGTTGATGAGGTTCCCAAGGGCCGAAGGAATTGAGCCATTTAGCTGGTTATCTTGCAATATCCTGTGCCACACCAAATATTATACATGTTTATATTACTACTGAAAGCAAACTGCCAAGTGGTGCATGAAATTTTGCTCAGGAGGTTGTCTGTCTCCACAGTGTGGGCATTGCACCTAGTGTATTCTAGTAAAATGATATGAAAAGAGTGAGAATTGGAGGAGTACAGGAACTGAAGGGTGGTAATTCTTCCAAGCTCCTCTGGGATGCTCCCTGAGATCTGATTTCCTAGAAGAGACCTGCAGAACACAGTTATTTACAATACTGTCATTTACAAGACGCTTAAATTTATTTGTCTGCCGGTGAGTCTTCTTTTGAAGCAACAAATGGGGAGACGTTAAGTACAGAAGGGTGAGAGGAAGCGAAGCCCAAGCGGCAGGAATGGATCCACTGAGATAGTTCCTTGTAAGATCTCTGTTGCAAAAACACAATGATAGCGTGAGTTAAATGTATGACTGATCCCAGTACATATACCTGACATACTTACAGCTCGCTTAAGAAGGTAAGATTAGCAAACTCATCTGGAAGAACTCCAGTCAGGTTCTGACTCTTAAGCTGGCTGCAATCAAAAATACAAATTTGATAACTTGCGTGGAAACAATCTCAGAAATCTCCTAGAGATTTCCTTGCATAAAAATAAGAGACTTGAGGATTTTTTTTTCCCTTTCTCGACAAAAGGATCTAGACAGGGAGACGTGAAAAAGAGATTTTAGGCATACATGCTCGTCACATGACAAATATTGGTGTTGCACTGGCAAGTGACGTTGCTGGTTATTCCAAAGGAAGTTGCATCCAACCACCCTTGCCTCCCGCTGCAGGGGTCCACTGAGAAATCCCACTCCTTCTTCAACTTGTAGGCGATCAAACGCAATGCCTTAACTGTAATAATCATCACCTTTCTTCTTATTGCGTGCATTAGAATGGAAAAGAAAAAAAATGCAGAACAACAATCACAGAGACGCACCAAGATAACACAATTTTCTACTTTTCCCATGATGAAAGAACCAAAGAATAATGAAAAGAATCGCGATTTCCTATCATTTCTTGGGAACGATGAAGAGAGAAACAGACAATCTTGAGGCGTCCAACGATCCGCACCAAAACCACCGAAAACCAACCAAAAACGCGAAATCTATTCCTCGACAGCAGAGAAATCACGAAGAACGAACGGGAAGCTTGGGTTCGGATAGCTCCATAGCTATCCCTTTGCTTTGCTCTGATGATAGGGGACGCCATCGACCTCCTCCTCCCCGCCATCGACGGCGGCGGCCGAGAGGCGCTTCGGTTCGACCAAAAGTCTCGGAGCCACCGCGAAGGAGAAGAGCGGAGGACAGCGAAGGCCTCGCCGCGGATTTCGCAAACGATCTGATCTTCTCTTTTCTAGGTCATTGAACTTTAAAGATCTTGGAGAGGGATAAAGATATTAGGGTTCGTAAATGATCGTATCAAGAACGAGATCAACCTTTTATCGCTGACTCAAGAATAAAGAAATGCGATCAACAACAAGTTCTGGCCAAGGAATTCAAACAAGGAGACTGAGGGTTTGGAAGCACTCTTCTGCAATTTTGGATTCCCTTTCCTGGACTTCCTTTTTTTTTTTTGGTTAATAACTTCCTCTTCCATTTCTTTCGATCGCGCTAGCGGAGACGACCTCCCGCAACACGAGAGAGCGAGAGAGCGCCCGGGGCCAGGGGGGCGGGAAGCGGACGTACCTTTTGGACTGGAGGACCTGCTTTTAGATTTATCGAAGGCGGATCCGGGACTTGCAGCTTGCTTGTAACGCAAGCCGACAAATGAATTTTCGCACGCGTGCGTAGGCATTTCACGAGGCTCTAGCAGGTGTTTATAATGGGCCGGGTCGGGCGTAGGCTCGAAAACAACATGGAGGCTAAAACTTTAGATCGAGAAGTAATTTTTGTACGATAAATTTTTATGTATAGATGATTCTGATATAATCGTCGAGCATGTGATTCTATTTTTATAATGCTAAATTATCAGATCATAATTATAAAATTAGTGGATCGTTAATTCTCACTAATTGTCGTAACACGTAGTCGATAATCGTTCATAGCGGTTACAGTATGTTGAGCAGATTGGCCAACTATATGTCGGTAATATTAATATGTCGGTAGAAGGTCTGAGCAACCATCGATAAGTAATTCTGGTATGCCGACGGTCTTAAGTCGGATGTTATTCAAATTGTCTGTTGTTGGTCGATAGTAGCCGAATATCAGTTGATCAGCCGACCATGAGTCGGCATGATTTGTTCAGTCAACCAATATATAGTCGGAGTTGTATGTTCGGTTGGTTGGCCGTTGTTGAGTCGAAGTCGGGGATCAGTTGACTTAAGTTGGGGGTCGATTGACTTACCCCAACAGTTACCCCCACTCCCAAATCCAAGATGATCCGACGTGTGCCACCACGTGATTTGTCATGTTGGACGAAGGGAGTCATTTCGTGTCATATCGAACCCCAATTTGACTGCTGGTTTCTTTGGGTTATAAACGTCGACTGTTTTGTCATTTTGGTGAGTACAGAACCATCATCAGACTGTCATATTGACAGGACGATTCGATATCGGATATCAGTGTCAGACGTCATTTCGGAAAGATGATTCGGCATCGGACGATATGATTCTGACGAGTAGATCTTTGCCACGTATCCGAATGTCATTGGGTCGGAGCTGTTCACGCGAATAATGGTGACGTGGCTCGATCTGGAGTAGGTACATTGAACCGTCAGATCAATGGTCGGCTCAGATGTCTCCACATGTCAACATCTGATGAGACTCTGATTTGGCTGCTTCGATCCTGACCGTTGAGGGATCCTATATATATAGGGTCACTTTCAGCCAATCTTTACTTTTCATTTGTCTTTTTGCTGCGGAAGCTCTGTCGGAGGATCGTCCCAGCGTCTGAAGATTTTCTTTCCTCCTCGTCTTCCTCTTTGAGTTTCAGGTTAAGTCCTTTATCTTTTTTGAGTCGTTCTTCATCTCCTTTAGTCTTCTTCTCTTCAATGGCTAAGGGTTCTTCCTCTCGGGATGGTCGGTCAGAGAATCCAGCTGACGACTCCCTGTCGGGCTTGAAAGTGGAGGCTTCTTCACTTTCGAAATCGAATGTCGAGCGACTCCGGGAGCAATATCAGCTCTTCGTCCCTAGTGCCGATGGTCGGGTGAACGCCCTCCTTCGGACAAGGTGGCCTTTTATATCGAAGACCTTCGGACGGATCTTCGATTTTTGATTTCGGAGTTCGTCCGGAATATTTTAGATTACTACGGTCTCTGTCCTACCCAGCTGGCATCAAATTCGGTCTAGCTAATAATCAGTTTTGCTCCGTTGTGTTGGTTATTGCCGATCGAACCTCGTCCTTCTCTCTTTCGTGCCTTTTTTGTCCTCTGATCTCATCACAAGGCCAAAGGTTGGTGGTTCTTCAACCCCCGAAAAGGCTTCTCCTTCATTACTGATCTTCCATCGTCCATCTATGGATGGAAGAACCAGTTCTTTTTGCTTCTTCCTCTCTTCCTTGGGGTTTCCTTCTCGCTGGGGCGATCCAAGGACCGGCCCAACGATAACAGTCGGGTGGAGGTCGACGATCGAAAGGACTTCCATCGACTGAAGGATATAGCGGTCCCACCACAGAGGGAGCTTATGACCGAACAGGCTCTCTACGACGTCGGTCTCAGTTCGGTCACAAACTTAAGTATAGTATAATTGGTCACTTCCAACTTTTTTTTGTTGTTTTTCGATCGTATTGATTTTTATTCTGATTGCAGCCATGCAGCCGAGGGTGTGGGTGTCGAGCACCGACATTCGTCAACATGTTGCTAGGAAGAGGGCAGCGTCCGAGGTTGGTCCTTCCTGACCACCGAAGAAGGGTCGAGCTACTACTTCAAAGTCGGCTGAGGAACTCGATGTACCATCTACATCGGTTCCTGAGTTGGTTCTGGCGCTGTCAGCCCCGACAGTGCTTTCCGCTGTGCCATCTGAAGGAGCTACGAGAGAAGGAGCTGCCGCAGCAACATCGGTAGCTCCACCAAGCGAGGAGATTCGGATCGAGGTAGAAGCCGCGGTCGAACTTGAGCAGTCGACAGCTGCGCCAGTTGCTCCTTCAGCAGGAGTTTCTTGGGTGCAATCAAGTTCAAGTTTCTCTCACTTTCGAATGTGGGGCTGCCGACAAGAGATCAAAGAAAGGCTCTGGTGACTTTGACGGAAGATGCAGCATCGGAGGGCCACACGGTCCACTTCGACATTAGAGTGCCCAGAGACGAGTCGGCTCTAGCCAATCTGACATTGGCCAAGCGGCTCTTCTCCCAATCGATTGGGAGAGTCAAAGAAATCGGACAGTGGCCGAGATGTTCTCGTCTTTTACTCGATGATACTCGGGATAAGTTTCTCTCTCTCTCTCTCTTTTTGATCTAATCCGACTCATCTTTTGTTTGCAGTTAGTTCACGACATGTTCGACTTAGAAGCCGGCTATGTGAAGTTCGATGATTTTCATCGGACATGGATGAATAAAGTGACAGCCGCCAATGCTAAAAAGGTGGCTGCCCTCGAGCAGCTTAGGTCGGCAGCTGAGCGGGAGGCCAAGCTTCGACAGGAAGTCTCCTGATTGACTGATGACCTAAAATCTTCTGGAGCCGAGCTTGAGTCGGCTCGTAAGAACATTTTGGCTCTTGAGTCATGGATCAAGAGCAAGAACACTCCATTCATCGGCTTCGACGGGAACGAGATGGATGCATTGCTGAACTCGAAGCCAAACGTGGATGACATCGGGCCAGCCTGAAAAGGTTGGCACTGGCCAAGGAGGAGTCGTCTTCCGCACGAGCCGATGCAGAGTTGGCGAAGGCAGAAGCGAAGTCGGCGAGGGAGGCGTTGAGCCGGGCAATCGAGGACTTCAAGAATTCAAAAGAATTCAAGGAAGAGATCCTCGAAGGCGGATTCACCTCCTACTACGTCAGGCATGAAGATGGCTGAGATGCGGTTAGAAAATTATATCCGAACTTCAACTTAAGCAACATCATCCCTCCAGGGTCGGAAGACGGAGCTGCTGAAGAAGAAGAAGCTGCGCCGACCCAAGCTGGAACACCGATCGTGCCAGAAGTTGTCCAAGTCTCCGATGCTACATCGGGGCAAAGAGTAAGGACGACAACGAATCATGAACGATGTATTTTATTTTTTTTGTAATCAGACATATGTAATCTAACTTCGGTCCATTTTTGTACTCTTTTTTGGTAATGAAAATTTCTTTTCTAGGTCCAGACTTTGTTTTGCTTGTCTACAATGTAAAGTAATTATTTAGCTACCGAACATCAATCGATGAACTGAATGTTCGATAAGACTTGTAGAATCATCCGTTAGTCGCATAGTCTTTTTGATGTATTTGTAGGAATTAGGATAAACGATAATAAATCGAATACCCTGCGTTCGATGTTTAGTCGGATTTGTACGTCAAATCATTTGATAATCGGTGATAAGCCGAATATCCTTTGACTGATCGTAGCCAAGTCGGTACAATTTCAATCCAACCTTGATTGTATTGACATAAATTTCGCTTAGTTAGGACTAAGTCGGTATAATAGTCTTTCGACTATGATTGGCTTTTACAGTGAAAAGTCAAAGTATTTTAATACCGAGACATAGTCGGTACTACGATTTTTGCAGTGAAAGCCGATATGATTAATGTTGATTTTTACAGTGAAAAATCAAGATAAATCCTGTGTTGAAGTATAATCGGTAGTTTGGTTTTTACAGTGAAAGCCGACATATGGTCGATGGTTGATAGAAATCGACCGTTCACTTATCGGTTCAAAATCATTTTGTAGTCAACTGAGACTTGTGATTTTGAAATTCTGTATTTCATTCCGAACAATGTATATATGGGTAATTTTATTGATGATACATCTTTAAATTGTCAGCATTCCACGTTCGAGAAATAGCCGACCCTTCAAATGTTTCTAGCCAATATACGTCCGATCTGAGTGTTTCGACTATCCTGTAAGGTCCTTTCTAATTCGGAGATAGCTTTTTTTAATCCAAAAATTTTGAGATTTTGTTTTTTTAGGATCAAATCTTCTGACTAGAAGACCTTCGATTTGACTCTTGCATTTCCAATCAGACATCCATAGGTTCGTGATTTGATGCCGTCTCTAGGCACAAAGTGGGGTCGGAAGCACCAAATGTGACCGCAACCCGACTCAGGTTATTTGGTACGAGTGTATCGTGTGTCAACGATCTTAGAGCTCTCCCATTTTGAGATCCTTTAAAAGACGATAAGTTGAAGTTTCCAGGAATCAGATACCGAGCTGTGAAGAAAAGATGCTTGCAAGCCAGCGTATAAGGTCTACGTGCCTGCTGCATGGGTCGATTAAGAAATTCCACTCCTTTATCGTCTCTCTTTCGCATGGTGTGTATTTAAATAAAAAAAGGAGGTGGGGGAATTAAACAACAGACATCCACTGAAACCAAAAGGAAGGGAATAAATTTGTGCTAAAGAAGACTTGCTAAAACGGCTGTCCAATACAAGACCATTTGTCAATTACACAGCAGGACTAAACCATAGAAGTGTATTCCCGGTAATATTGGTTTGCAAGTTTCCTTGAGATGGATAAAAGATAAGCTCCCGTAAACTTGTTTCAAGTGACATTCATATTTTATGCTAGTACTCAATCAGGAAAAAATGTGGTACTTGTTTTTGGTAGGTAATATGCTATACTTCAAGATAAATGAGGGAATACAGTAGCTTGACAGTATATGCATGCAGTATGGAAAAACGAATAAGAAAACAAATGAAGATGGCTTATTGTTGCGGTCAATCCCCTCGTCGTCTGGTCGTCCGAAACGAGCACCTGCAAAGGAAGTCCACACTGATCGGAGATGCCTCCGGTGGGGACCCTCCGACGGTCAAGTCAAAGAAGAGACTAGGCAACAGTGAAAAGAATCAGGGGGCTTAGGGAACGAGAGAGGGTGAGAGCTTGAGCTTCAGAGAGCTTCAGCCTCAGCCTGAGAGAGCTTTTTTCTTAGAACTTACCAAGATTGTTGCCTTACGCCATTTTTTATAGTAGAATGTGGTATGGTCCCGTCATTAATGGTGCGACAACTGAGGAGTTGTCAAATCGCCAGGGGCTGTCAAGTCGTCGCGGGTTGTCAAGTCATCAGAGCTAACCAATGTCCTTGGCAGGACATCGCCCCACGGTGGTGGTACAGTACGTTCTTGGCAGGTCAACTGCTCACTCGGCTGTACGGTGTTTGGACGAGTTGGCCAACTATGTGTCGGTATTTGATCGTCGAGACGTCGGGTGACGACCCAGAAGCACCGTCGGCTGATCGGGCGCCTTATGGAAGTCGGACGTCGGCTGCCACCCCAGCGTAGAGTCGGTGATACGGGTTCGGTCGGTCGGTCGGTCGGAAACAGTATCGGTCTGTTCGATCGGCATACCTTCGGTCGGGTATTGTCGGCAATAATTGTCGGGGTCGTCCGTCCATTCGATGGGTAGAGTCGGACGTCGGTCGGATCGTTCCGAAGATAAATCGGCGTACAGGGGTCGGTCGGTATATATCCCAACAGTTGCCCCCCCACTCCCGAGTCTGACGTCGTGTTGGCCCGTGCTACCACGTGGGCAGCGGCCTCGGACGAAAGGAGTGGTTATCCATCACGTCATGCCCTGACTCCACCGATGTCATCAACGGACGATCCGATGTCAAACGTCTTATTGAGAGCGCAAACCGCCATCCCATTGGGAACGCAAACCGCCGTCCCATTGGGAAGGCAAACCGCCGTCTCGTTGGGAACGCAAACCGCCGTCAGTTAGTTAATCCCGAGAGGCGGCTTTTCCACCACGTGTCGAGGGGCTATTGGGCCGGAGCCGTCCGCACGGATGGAGGCAGCGTGGCTCGATCTGGGGACGGGTGCGTCGAATCGTCGGATCGAGGAAGGGCCCAGATGCCGCCATGTGTCGACATCCGGAAGATCCTTGTTCGGCGTGCTCCCATCCTGACCGTCGAAGGGCTCTATATATATATACGGTCACTTGCATCCAAAATTTCACTTTTGACAGTCCAGTTTCTGGCGCTGAGACTCTATCGAGTGGTCCCCCAGTTCCAGGTAGTTGTCCCTGTCTTCCTCCTTGGAAAGTTTTTCTCGAGGCTTTTGTCTTTGTCTCCTTGCATTTTTCGTTCCTTTGCATCTTCGCCTCCTTTTGATTTTCTTCTTTATTCTCCTTTCTTGGGGCTAGCATCATGGCTAGAACCTCTCCTCGAGGAAGTCAGTCGGAAAACCTGACCGACAATTCTCGATCGACTCCGGAGGTGGAGGCTTCTTCGCTTTCGGGGCCGAACGTCGATCGGCTCAGGAAACTGTACAGTATCCCGGAGCAGTTTCGGCTTTTTGCCCTCAGGGCTAAGGGTCGGGTTAACAACCCGCCCCGGGCCAGGTGGCCTTTTACGTCGAGGACCTCCGGGCTGGTCTTCGTTTTTCGATTCTGGAGTTCGTCCAGAACGTCTTGGACTATTACGGACTTTGCCCGGCGCAACTGACGCCAAATTCGGTCCGACTAATAGGCCCTGTTGTGTCAGCTTTTGCCGACTTCTCCCCGAATTTCTCTCTTCCGGACGTTCTTCGTCCTCCGACCCCACCTGAAAGCCTGAGGGTGGTGGTTTTTCAATCTCCGGAAGGATATTTCCTTCATCACTGGTCTTCCATCATCAATTCATGGGTGGAAGAACTATTTTTTTTTGCATCCTCCTCGCTACCTTGGGGGTTCCTTCTCACTGGGGCGACCCTCGAACTCGGCCGAATGAAAACAGTCGAGTGGAGGCAGAAGATTGAGAGGACTTCTACCGACTCAAGGATATATCGGTACCGAAGCAGAGAGAGCTCGTCACCGAACAAGTTCTTTATGACGCCGGCCTAAGTTCGGTCCCCCGCTTAGGTATAGTTCGGTCTGTCGGTTGTCCTTTATCTTTTTCATTTATCTGCAGACTTGTGCTAACTCTTTTGTTGAAATTGCAGGCATGTCGTCGAGGGTGAGACTGACGGATGCCGACATTCGGCAGCATGCGGCAAGGAAGAGACCGACGTCTGGGGTCGGACCTTCACGGCCGCCCAAGAGGCCCCAGACGTCATCCCCGACTGTCGCTGCGACGGCGGTTGTGCAGTCGGAACCAGTTATTGCATTGTCGGCGCCGGCGGTGCCACCGAGGCACAGTCCGAAGAAAGGGTGACGGAGGGGGTAGCTGAGGGAGTGTTGGCTGCTTCGCCAGCGGAGGAGGTTCGGGTTGAAGCACGGGAGCCTGAACGACCTACGACGGCTCTCGTTGCTGCCTCGGGAGGAACTCAGTCGAGTTCGAGCCTTCCTCCTTCCCGACCTTCGGGCTTGGGCGACCGACCGGGGAAGGCCCCGATGGCGTCGGCGGACGACACGAGGTCGGGGACCGCGTTGCGTCGTCCGACATTCGGGTCTCGGAGGGAGCGTCGGCCCTGGCCAACCACAACTTGGCCAGGAGGTTGTGTCAAGCAACCATCCTCCGGCCGATCGGGAGCTTCTGAAGAGTCGGCTAGTGACAGAGATGTTGTCTTCTTTTATCCAACTATGATCGGGGTGAGTGCTTCTCCGTCCTTCCTTTCCATCATTATTTTTATTATTTTATTTTCTGACGATCGGCCTTCTGCTTGCAGCTGATCTATAGCATGTCCGAGTTGGAGGTCGGGTACCGGAGGTTCGGTGACATCCGGGCGGCCTGGAAGGACAGGGCGGAGACCGTCGAAGCTGAGAAAGCAACGTTGGTCGAGAAGCTGAAGCAGTTGGCCGACCGCGAGGCTCGACTCGAGGAAGAGATCTCCCGACTTACCGACGGCTTGGCTGCCTCGGGGCCGAACTTCAGTTGGCCCGCGAGCAGGTCAAGTGCAAGACCCGTACCGCTCATCGGCTGCGGCGTGAGCGGGACGGCTGCGTCGGTGAGCTCGAGGCCGAGCGCGAGCAACTCCGGGTTAGCCTGGAGAATTTGGCCAAGGCCGAGGAGAACTTGTCCACCGCCCAAGCCGACGCAGACATAGCAAAGGCGGAGGCAGAGTCGGCAAAGGAGGCGCTGACCCGGGCGGTGGAGGACTTCCGCGGCTCCAACGAGTATCGCGAGGAGCTTCTAGAGAGTGGCTTCGCCTTGTACCGAGTGGGGTACGAGGACGCCCGGGATGCAGTCCAGGGTCTGTACCCGGATCTCGATCTCAGCAGCATCGTTCCTCCAGGGTCGGAGGGCCAAGCTGCAGAGGAGGTGGTCGACCCAACGTCGGGAGATCACACTGCTGCAGAGGAGGCCGTCCAAGGGCCGGCGGAACAAGCCACCGAAGGTGAGGTGGCCCCAAGCTCTGATCCAACTCCGACCCGAGCGGGTACACTGATCGCCCCCGAGCTTCTCCCGGTCCAAGAAGTTGACTCCGACGAGTAGTCGGAGCATCTATTGTTTTGCTTTTGTTCGGATACTTGTAATCGGGCTTTGGCTCAATTTGTAAATCCAGTTTCAACTTGAATGAAATTGAAACTTTAATTTCCTCTTCATGTGGCTTGAAATGTATGTTTCGTCGAAACACCCACGAGCGTACAAGTCGTAGGTCCGACATACCTCGTTAGGACGTTCGGTAGGATCCCATATAGCTAACTGAGATAGTCAGTAGCGTACGCCACAATAAGGGCAGAGCGAGCTCCGATCATAGATCGGCATCCTGACTGTCGTAGGATCCGATAGTCGAGAGTGTAAGTCGAGCATCCGTCGTCCAGACCTGGATCGGATGTGTACGTCGAGCTGGATGTCGACCGACCTTCGGACGTAGCTCGTTGACACGATCATCCCGTAGAATCTGATAGTCGAATAGTGTCCGACATATTTAATTAGGATAACGATGGTAAGTCGAATATCCGTTGCCCAGATCTTGATCGAACGTATACGTCGCGATGTATGATAAACGATGGTAAACCAGATATCCTTCGACCGGTCGTGATCGGATCGGTATGTCGCGAGCGCGACGTCGGTCGTTATGGCATTTTGCCCTTCTCGGTCGGGGCCAAGTCGGCGAGTTAGCCAGCCGCGTTGATCGAAAGTCGACTGTGGAAGGAGCGCGGCTTCAACTTAGAGAGGTTTCATTGCCAGCGCCGGCCTTCCACTAGCGTAGATAGATCGATCTCGTAAGAGTCGGATGCGTCGTCGACGATCGGGCCGTAGATTTCCAACGGAACGTTGGGCCCAAGTCGGGGCGTCGGAGCTCGTACTCCTGGCGAGCGCCGATCCACAGTTGGAGATTTTTGACCGTATCCGTCAGAATAGTCATTTGCCGCACGATCGCCGCGATCTGCGCCTCCATGGTTACCACAGGATGCGGAGAGCTAGGTTCCGCCATAGAAGGTGAAGGAGGGGCCTCTTCCCGACGGAAAGAGTGCCTCGTCGATCCGGTAGCTCTCGATCGCTGAGCCCTGGTTCTTGTCATCTCGAGAGAGTTTTTAAGCCCTATAAAGCTCGTTACCCCCTACCTGGCGCGCCAAATCTGTTGCGGCCAATCCCCTCGTCGCCTGATCGTCGGGAACGAGCACCTGCAAGGGAAGTCCACACTGACCGGAGATGCCTCCGATGGGGACCCTCCGACGGTCAAGTCAGAGAGGAGACTAGGCAACAGTGGAAAGAATCAGGGGGCTCAGGGAACGAGAGAGGGCGAGAGCTGGAGCTTCAGAGAGCTTCAGCCTCAGCCTGAGAGAGCTTTTTCTTAGAACTTACCAAGACTGTTGTCTTACCTATTTTTATAGTAGAATGCGGTATGGTCCTGCCATTAATGGTGCAGACAACTGAGGAGTTGTCAAATCGCCAGGGGCTGTCAAGTTGTCGTGGGTTGTCAAGTCATCAGAGCTAACCCATGTTCTTGGCAGGACATTGCCCCACGACGGTGGTACAGCACGTTCTTGGCAGGTCAACTACTCACTCGGCTGTACGGTATTTGGACGAGTTGGCCGACTATGTGTCGATATTTGGTCGTCGAGATGTCGGATGACGATCCGGAAGCACCGTCGGCTGATCGGGCGTCTTATGGAAGTCAGACATCGGCTGCCACCCCGGCGTAGAGTCGGTGATATGGATTCGATCGTTCGGTCGGTCGGAAACAGTATCGGTCTGTTCGATCGGCATACCTTCGGCCGGATATTGTCGGCAATAATTGTCGGGTCGTCCGCCCATTCGGTGGATAGAGTTGGGCGTCGGTCGGATCGTTCCGAGGATAAGTCGGCGTGCAGGGGTCAGTCGGTATATATCCCAACACTTATCATATGTGAGAACGACTTCACTAGCTGGTCCATAGAGTTAGGGTATTACTAGTATTTAAAGCTTTGAGAAGGATTTGATACGGAAATGGTAATCAGAGAGGGATATTAACACATACAAGCATACAACTATAAGCATTTGCTCCCTCCACCCCACCACCCACCAACAAAAAATAAAATAAAAATCTCTCCACTTCCGTAAAGATTAAGATAATAGAATATGTCTTTCACTCTTCTCATGTTTTTACTCTCCAAACAGAGGACCCCCCTTTGCCATTTCTTTTCAAATTTACCAATCAAATAGTGTTAATCGTTGTCACATATCTCGCTTTTAGCCCTGAAAAGTAGATCAAATTAGCAATTGAGGTGAGCCTAGTTGTGATCATGGTCAAAAGTTGCGATTTCAAAATTGTTGTCATAACGAGGCAATGTTTCAATTAAGGTACTTCATTGTTATAACGGACATCCACTAAAATCCTTTGGACCGCTATAACAAATATATCAGCCATCATTTGCCTTAAGTGCTAAAGTGCTTGATGATACTAAATAAAAAATAATAGACAATAATGAAAGAATAATAATGCTATTGTCCAAATCACTCTTTTTTTAATAAATTTTTTTTTTTTGGAAGAATGACTGTGATGAAAATTTTAATTGAACAATATATAAATGGAAGCCTTACAAAGTTAGCTTTTATTTATTTATTTATTTGGTAGAAGATTGCTCGAAGGCCTCTTAATTCATATAAAGCATGTTTACAGACTATAACAGCTTTTATTTAATAAAACATGCAATAAGAAAAGAGGAAAGATATTTTGTTTTTTTTTAGAAAACACGGAAGGTAGCCTATGTGAATTTCTGAACTCAGAGGCGAGCCAAAGGAGTACCTTCCTCCTGAGCTAATTCCTGGGCTCCGCATCTGAAGTCATCAAACCAGCTTGACCACAACAGCATGGAGAAGAAAACAAGATGAGCAAAGAGATGTGAAGCTTGGAATTTCTTTCCCCCTGCTGCTGCTACCATGGCTTTCATTTCCTTCTCCTCTCCTCTCCCTCTCCCTCCCCTCCTCTCTCTCTCTCTCTTCCTTAATTCTAGGCTACGCCAAAAATTGGGACTACAAAAACAAATAATGGACTGGCAAGTCAAGTCGCCTTGAGGGCATGAATTAGCACCACACGTTACACGTTGAGGTATTAGTTGTCAGACTTGCTTCTGTAAGGGTTATACTTGTCGGTCCTTTTCAGTTGTAAAATATCAAAAATTCTAAATTCTTCAAAGTAACATCCATCAACGCATCTGCTTAACCATCTAAAAAATACTGCTGTAATATTTTTTTCATTGATTTATCTACAGTACTTATGTGGACTAAATCTATTCAAGAATTTCTTGACTGATTTGGATCCTCGAGGTATAATTATCAATGCAAAAATGAATAAACCACCTTGATGGTGGTACCCAGATCTTTATCTATGAAACTTTCTTCTCGGAAGACAAACACTTTCGAAGTTTAATTTAGACCAATTCATCCGGTAACTAGTCGACAACACCAGCTCTTTGGCCCAAGTGGTTCATATATCGCTTTCATGGTTCTCCAAATGAGCTGCTTTCAGACCAAAAAAAAAAACGAAGGAGATGCTTTTGCATTTCAATGTTGTGTTGCCTCTCAACCATTGATTAGACAAACTGGAGCTCTGTGGTATGACAGGTAACAAATTAAGTTTAGATATTATCTGGTTCGAATAACGCTATGAAAGGCAATCTCTTTTATGGTGGAACTTATTACTATTTACTTATGGTATATTTTGATAATTACATCTCTACAAACTAGAAAAATTCTCTATGCAGAATTTTACTTGCTGGCAATGCTGAATGCACTATTAGTCAATCCTTTTAGGATTATATTCTCCTTCATGCCTAGGTGCAAACAATTGATAACAGTCTACTTCTAATAAGATACAACAACATATTTGTATTCTTCTTGAAGTGCACTTTAACAAAGGAGAATGAAAATTGAATTTGAATTAACCAAATCAAGATGTAGTGAAAATCAGTAAAGTAAATCAAAAAAAATCTCTCTCAATCTTCTTTTATGTGGATATAATCGTATCTTCTCCGATGCTCAAATCGTGCACTTGATGTGAAAGGTTAAGCATGAATAGGTACATGATTTATCCATTCATCAAGAGTTGTGTCCCTTGCAATCACTATAGAATTTTAATAGAAGAGATTAACAAAGATAAAATTAATCTTTATACCATAAAAAGATAAATTAATCTTTATCTATTCAAAAAAGATGTAGTTATCTGGGTATCCAAGATAAAGTTTTATATTTAAGTAGATTTATATTTAATTTTTTTGATACATATTATTTTATATTTAGTTTCATGTTACCTCAAAATTTTGATTAATATAGTACATTTATATTAAATGTATATTAGAGGTCTAAACAGATAGGAGCCATGCATCAAAAGAAAAAGGAACCAGCCTATTGTTGTCATGGAAAAGAAATTGCTTCAAAGACGACCCATAAGAGTAAACTCTTCGTGTGGGACATTGGTGTGGAAAAGCTATGCGTGGCTGACTAGCTTGCCTTGGGAAAAAAAATTCTTCCTTTGTCGCCGTTCTCGATCCCCCCGACAACTTCTTGTTTCACCAGTTGTCATGGATTGGTCTTCCATCTCTTATCAATAAGGCTGACAAAATGTGGTTCAATCTGTGTTCGACCTATCGTAAGCAAATTTGAATTGGGACTAAATATGTTTGTTGGGGGAATTTTGCCTGGGCCGAAGATGAGATTGGAGGCCCAGTATGTTATCACTCTGATCTGCCCACCATCAGCACTAAAAGATCTCCATTGGCCATGCCGCCCCGTATATTTCGCTAATTCCTAATTGTGTATCATCTACTATGTATATGTTATGAGAATCGTCCTAGGTTATTTGGATTTGGTAGAGTTATTGATTGTCTTTCTTCTTCTCATCCCATCTTCCTATGGAAATCACGACAAGATAAAAGAAGATATGGAAAGGATACCCTCAGCCAAGTCAGCTTTCAGAGATGGCTCTAGGACTTCACACATCGATCCAAGAGATACCATGGTTCAAGCTTCTTCTCCAAGGATCTTTGATCGATCTTTACTTCTAATCAGCCTCGGAATCATTCACTATTAAACATTACTTTGGGGGGATTAGCCCTTGCACGATTCCTTCGGGCCGTGTCACCCCACGTGGGGCTAAGCTGCTTCGGCATCCGACCAGTGGACCTCGAACTTCTGCCTTTGGCCCTGACTCCAGCATTCACACTAAGCTCTTCGCCTATTGGTGCATGACCGGCTCGAGACATGTCTCTTCCGATCTATGGTTCGACCGTCGTGTCTGATAGCATCTATTCGAAGTCCCTAAGCAGCTATCAAGTCAGCTCATCAAAATCAATGGCTTATTATAATGACTCTGAGACATCTCCTTGTGATTCGATCACATCCACCCATTAAAGGCTATGGACGGCCAAGAGGGAGATAAGGCCACGCCACCTCCAAGGCTTCTAACTGTCAACTCATAGTATTAATGAGGATGGCTCCCACGTACTATAAGATGACGTTACTTATCAATTCAAGCAAATCAAAAGGTTAGGCACGGTGCTACTCAGAGACATAATTAAGGACAAAAAATGTCTTTTACGGTTGTGGGGTTCGAGATCTGCTTGTTGGTCACCACCTGCATCACAATCTCCATCGCTCGGAGGCATGTCTTTCTATAGTAGTTGGGCATCAGCTTCACAGTCAATAACATTGAGAGAGATAGGACCACCGCCACTGCGAGCACCGCTGCGAGGAGGGCCGACATCAAAAGGCAGTATTTTGGCGGCGTAGAGCTCGACAAAGGGCTTGGGTCCGATTGGATTCGAGTCGGACTCGGATCTGAGTTTTTCAAAAATTTTCAGACCTAAGTCTGGTCTGAACTCCAAAAAATTTTCGGACTGGACTTGAATATGGATGTAGCCTGACCCAGCCCACTTCCAGCCATACTCAAAAGCAAATGCATTAGCATCATCATGGTTGCATCATCTCTCTCTCTCTCATTGCGTATATTTAAATATAAAAGGGAAGCGGGGGAACTAAACACTAAACATCCATTGAAATCAAAAGCCAACAAAGGCCCTGCTAAAATGGCTCTCCGATAAAGGACCAGTTGTCAATTACACAGAAGGGCTATGATATCTTTCTAATTAACCAGCAAACTAGACACGATCACTTGAAAAGACAATGGATCAGATCCAATAAATTTGCATGAATCATGTTGGTTGTTTATGATTAATGTCCTCGAACAAGGCAAATATTGTTCTCAGTAGCAGTGCATGCTTGGTAATGCTCAGTCTGCAAGTTCTCCTCATTCATGAGATGGATGAAGAGATGAGCTGCCCATGAACTGTGTTATTTTTAAGTGAGATTTATATGTTGTAGTAGTACCCAAACAGATGTACTTGTTGTGATAAATAAATATGTCGTACTTGAAAGATAAATTTGGGAATAAGATAGCTCCACAATAAATACATGCATTATGGAAAAATTAGTAAGAATACAATTGAAGATGGTTTGGTCATATTTGAGAACGACTGCTGTAGTTGGTCAATAGAGGTAAGATATGATAGTATTTAAAGCTTTGAAAGGGATTTGATGAGGGAACAGTAACGGAGAGAGCTATTGACGAATATAACTATAGGCATTTGTTTTTCCCTCTCTAAATTTCTCTACTTTGGTAGAGATTAAGATAATAGAATTCGTCTTTTACTCATGCTTTTATTATCCAGACAGTGGGTTCTCCTTTTACCCTTTCTTAAGATTTCGCAATCGAATCATGTTATTCATTCCCACAAATGCAGCTTCTAGCCTTGAGAAGTTGGATCAAATTAGCAGCTGAGGTGAGCCTAGCTGCCATCATGGTCAAGAGTGGGACTTTGAACTCTTGACATAGCAAGGCAAGGTTTTAATTAAGGTACCATATTGTTACGAAGGACATGCACTGAAATCCTTTTCTCACCAGTCACCGCTATAACAATTATAGTAACCATCATTTGCCTTATTAATAATAATTAGAATTTATCTAGCATTGGAGTAATGCTTATCATAACAATTCTACGATGATATTATAATAAAAACTAATCGGCAATAATGAAAGAATAAGAATGCTATTGTCCATATTACTATTTACTTAACAAAAGAAACATTCTTTCATATGATACGAACTGTTGTGGAAGAATGGTTATCATGAAAATTTGAATCTGAAAATATACAAATGCAAAGCCATTACAAAGTGAAGGCAGCTTTTATTTAATAAGACATGCAATATTGAGAAACGAGGAAAGATACTTCCTTTTTTTAGAAAAAAAAAAACTACTGAAATTAGCCTACTTGAATTCGTGAACTCAAGGACAAGCGAAAGGAGTACCCTCCTCCCGGGCTCGTTATGGGCTTCGCCGCTGAATTCATCAAAGCAGCATGACCACAACAGCATGGAGAAGAAGACAAGATGAGCCAAGCAATGTGGAGGAACGACCGAACGAGGAATTCTTTACCTCTACCGCTGTAGTAATAGCTTTCATCTCTCTCTCTCTCTCTCTCTCTCTCTTCCCCTAATTTTGGACCAGGTCCATTGTTGACCTATCCAGCAATAGCAATCGTTTTTCCCTCCTCTTCATGTGCGATAGCAACATGCGCTAAGATAAATTTAATCTCTTTTTCTTCCTTTTTTTTTTCTTTTTATGTGTAATAGCAACACATGTTAGGATGAATTTATTAATGGTCCACAATGGATCTAGTCGAACTAATAATTCCTCACACAAGAGAGGGATGACGAAAAGAAATAATGGACTGGCAAGTAGTTTCCATGGCTTTCATGCAATATGCGTTAGGGTTATTAGTGGTCTCCATCTGGACATACTCAGCACATGGGAATATTGGCTCTTACAATGGCATAACTTCATGTTTCTCTTAGTTACTGTTAAACCGTCTCTTTCACAATTTTGAGCGTCTACACCGAGTTCTACACTCTCTCACTTCAAGTATAATCTCTTTCACAGTACATATGCTGTGCAGTGCCATCTATTTTGTACAGCTTCCTGTCCCTGAGTGGTTAAGAAGTTTTTCTGTTGATTCATACCACAGAGCATTGCAAAGACAAAAAGGAGGAAAGGAAAAAAAAGACAGACAAAAGAAAAAAAAAAAAATAGAAAACAAAAGAAAATCATACAAATAGAAAATTTTATCACTAATCTTTTTTGGATTTTGTTGTAAGTTTCATTAGCCAATGCATATTTTTTTCTTCCATGGGTTCATACTTGTGGTTGTTTGCTTTTAGGTTCTATACATATTGTGAGTTCTTGTTTACCGTCACTGAGTATACGAGACCTTCGTTACTACTATGCTGGCTTCAACTTAAGGTTCTCTGTTTATGTTAACTGATGGTTAACTCCAATGCTGTGCTCTATCATTATCTAACTTATATTTTAGGACATGTTCATCGGTTATTGGGTCTCTTGGACATTTGGGTTGAGTATATTTTCTATATATCACTATGCTGCAATGTTGCAATGCTATTTCAGTCATGCTGGTTTTCTCCTACTCTCATTGGAGGATTCATGATCATGTTTCTGGCTTGTATGGGTGGCTTCAGTGGGTCTCCTTTCATACAGTGCGCTGCTGCTTGCATGTTTTCTATATTTATACACTGGAGGTTTCTTTTCAACATTCATGGTACATGGATCATCTATTCACAGAGATATAACTGCTATAGTTGGTCTTCTAAATGTTATTATTTCAGCTGCAACAAAGGATTATTATGCAGTATGCATCTCAAGATATCACATTTCTTCCTAAAGTTGCTTCTGTCATATATTTCGTTGCGGCTATCTCTATTAGACACATGAACATATGTGTTGCTCCTGGATTTTATCTACAGTTACCATGTAAACTGCTGTTACTGCATGTTCGTCCCTCATGTATTCAGTTTTGACCTTTGTACCTTGTGTTATATGGTTCACTTTTGCACCTGTCTATACTCATCCTTCTTCTCCCGCTTACTTTAGCCATTTAGCTGTTGTGTATGCTTCCTTCTATTCTTTTGCCGGCTTATATTTTCATCGAGAATGCTATTTTGTGTATATGACAACCTGATTTGTTTTGTTGTACTCTCCTGTATATCATAATAAATTTTTTTATTATCAAAAAAAAACTTTTCTGGTACGAGGGTGATGCTTGCTTGTGCCGCTACCCGGCGTCATCGGGTCTCGTGCGATGAGCACACCAACTTTCAGTTAACATATTTTTTATTTTAATTAATTTATTTTAACTTTTTTATAATGTTTTAAAAAATATTAAATTTTTTACTACCCATTCATCTCTAGCCATCAGTTTAAAGATGGATGAATTCGATTTCTCCATCAGCAACCGATTGAAGTACTAATACGTACAGCTAGTATGATAAATATTTTAAAATTAAATTATTTGGCCATTGAAATTGATGTCAAGTACTGTAATTAAATTGAGCTTTAGAATTTTTTTGTGTCAAAAGTCTTCTGCCCACTCTTTCCCAAATCATGATTTCTGGTGGTTGGGTCGCCACCAAAGGGGAAAGGATGAGTGGGGTGGGTTGTTCCTTTGGATCTCTGAGGGTGTCGAAGGAGTTGTGGGGGTTGGCGCTTGAGTCTTCATTGAGAGCAAAGGAGGCAGGGTGGATGGGGGGGGAGGCAGTGGGTTTGCCCGAAGTGGGGAACTTGCAACTTCACCGAGGGTGGAGGCGGCCTCAGGATGGAGGAGGAGGGGGAGGGGAGCGAAATGGTTCTCACCACCATACAAGGGGAAGGGGTGGCTTGCGGTAGAAGGAAGGCAAGTGGCGGAGGAGGAGGAAGGGGGGAGGCGTGCGGTGGCGAGGAGGTGAGCGGCTAAGAGGTGGGCAGGGGAAGAGGAGGAAGGGGGTGATGTATGGCGGTAGGGAGGCAAACGACGGAGAGGTGGGCGGAGGAGGAAGGAAGGAGACGTGCGACGATGGGGAGGTGAGCAGCGAAGAGGTAAGTGGAGGAGGAGGAGGACGGGGCGGTGTGCATCAGCAGGAAGACAAGCAGAGAAGAAGGAAGGGGTGGCAAGCAGCGGTGGCCCTAAGTGGCGAAGTGGTGGGCAGAGGAAGAGGAGAAAGGGGGTGGCATGCGGCGGGGAGGGTGATGGCTAGGAAAAGTTATGGGGAAGAAGGGTTAAAAATAATAAAATATATAAAAAATATGGTATTGTAGTAATATTTAAATATTTTTATAATAAATATTATGAAAAGCATCATAATAATTTTTTAATAATTATTTTTTATTTATTTGTTATTTTATTTCAAATAAATATTTGGATAGTTGAATTCATTGGAGCAAATGTCTTGAGATGCTGATTACGTGCACAATAAATGTTGCATAAACCCATCATAGGTAGGCTGGAAACTTCACAACAACCATCCTTGTGTATAAGACACCAACTCACAGTTTACTTGCAGTTATCGATGATTTTGGCCTTTTGGCAAATCGTTTCCTCAATATATAATTATAGATGACTCTAATTAATCGGCAAACCCGACCAGAAATCTGCTTTAATTTAATCAATTCAACTGTAATTAGCAGCCCACTATGGACCGAAGATAGCCAGCTTTACTACTCGAGTCTGTGGACCAAATCCCTCGGCGCCATGCCTCCGTAGTGCCTGCACCAGGTGCAATTGGACCGGCATTGCGGTTATATGCTTAAAATGTCAGAATGGAGCAGACAAATGCTTAAAATGTCATAAAGGGCCGTAAGCTCAAAGCCCTTGCTCCAGTCTACAAGGCACAATTAGCAGGTTGGTGCAGCTTACAAATTTGAGTTCCAGTGTGCAAAGTCCTCGATCAGTCTTGCAGTCAACTAAAAAGCTTATACGTGAAATATTTAATTGCCACTGAAATTTTGGTTATATTAGCAAAAAAATATATATTTATTTATCCAATTCTAAGTACAGAAGAAATAATGAAGCCTTTGTATTATTCTTCTTCCATATATCGGAGTTTCCAGCTAAATACCAATGCAGCTAGTGGAAATTTAAGAAAAACATCGTTCTATTTCCTTCTGTAAAAACGAAACTAAACATGTGAGCTCCTACTTCATAACGATACAAGCTTTTGCTGCACAAGAACCACTGTACCTGTAATGGAGACAGTCACGAGTCTGCTTGAGACAAGACGCCCACTTTATTCTTGACTATAACAGAAGGGAAGACTGGATACGTGTCTACATGATCTGTTTTAATTCTATAATCCCCTTATGTACATCCATGCATTTATATCCAGAAGGTGAGCGCTTTTAATTTACCTTTCCCAACCTCTCAACTATAAACTAATCACCGTAACCTGATAGAAGCTTGCTTGATTAAGAAAGTGGAGTGATTTCTTCCTTGCTACTTCGAGCAGACATTGGGGTATCAAATTGTTGGTCATCAGTCGGAATGCTGTGTGCTTGGCTTTCTAGGGATATTTCCTCAAAGGACCTGATTCTCAGATCCATGCTGTTGAAGTCTCTGGATTTGATAGTAGGTACCTGCACAGGAATCTTCCCATCTAGCATGCTCACCACAGTGGACATTGAGGGTCTGAGAGTTGGAGATCGGTTGGTGCATATAATAGCCAGGTTCAACATCTGCAATGCCTCTTCCTTTGAGTAGTTCGAACCAAGGCTTGGGTCGACGAGTTCAAGCAGTCTTCCCTCCTCTTGTAAAACATGGGCCTGCAATCCATGTAGAAGAAAAGAAATGCATCAATGTTCTATTCAAATCTTACACTAAAAAAAAGAACATCCATGTGATAAATTGAGAAAGAAACACCACAGAATTTCCTTTTTTTTTTTTTTGTATGGTTGGAGGAGGCTGGGAAAGCAGAATTCAAATTTAAAGTGAAGGCAATGTCTTATTTTGGGGAAAAATGCCTATATTTTAATAAACTTCTGTCAGCTCAAGTAGACTAACCATAAGAGTGTATCACATGGATGCAGATTTCAATTTCACTTTGTTGACAATTAGAGAGGCTTTGGCATGACATAACAGGAGGATTTTAAAAAAAACACGGCCAGATGGGTGACAAGCTTGGTGAGTTTTGGAAGTACAAAGCAAGCGTTAATTCAAGGTGCATTTGGTTAGCCATTAGAAAATACTTTTCTCGCATTTTGATTTTTAAAAAGCAAAAATCAAAAAGCAATGTTTGATAACACCATGAAAAGCAGAAAGCAAAAATCAAAAAAATCAAAATAATTACTTTATATGCAAAGCAAAAATTTGTTGCTTTCCAAAACTTACTTTTTGTTTTTTTGCTTCTGCACATCTAAAATGCCAAACCAAAAGTAAAGAGCCTGAACTTTTCTCCCTCATTGAGCTCTTCACCTCCCCACTCTCTTTTTCCTCCCTGCCTGAGCCTTTCTCCCTCGTCAAGCTCTTTACCTACCATCCCCAAACGTTGCCTTTTGCTTTATAGCAACGTAATTATCAAACATACTTTTACTTTTTTATTTTACTCAATAGCAAAAATCCAAAAAAAAAAATAATTTTTTTAAAATCAAAAATCAAAAAGTGTAACCAAACGCACCCCAGTGATTCAGGCGAACCAAACAGCAGGATATTCTGTCAACAATTTTCAATGCAGGTTGGATGAACTAAATGCCATATAAATGTGTTTGAATTGGATTAATTTTTGTGATGATTCTAGTAAGCCTATTTGGCTGCTAGTGAATGGTATCCTACAGAAAATATTCAATACAAGCAACTTAATGCTACTGGAGATGGCTTAATCCAAGCAAGGCAGCAAGGGACGAGGAATATGGATCAAAACAGAAGGCCCCAATAATGTTAATTGATCTAACCTCATGGCGGAAAGTTGGTCAACCAACATGCAGACTATTTGTGCAGAAGTTTATGGTATACCATGAGAATTTCTTGACATTTAGATATCACATATATACCACGAATAGCATCATTATTGTGGACATGCTTCCAAGAAGGGAAGAAACCAGAAATGTTCTTAGACAGTGGCTGCACAGTTTAGATAGGGATTCAAAGGATCTTTGTGTATAGGGACCTTAGAATAGTACTGAATCTGGCATTTTTCTTCAGGGTATAGAAGAACCAAACATTTTTTTACCCCTATTGCTTTTGATATTAGAAGTTAAAAGGATTGGGAAGAGAGATTACCATGGTTACATTGGCTCTTGTCTATAAAGGTCACTCCAACACAATAATCAAATGAAAGTTGGTTATCATGTATAAATGAAACTGGGAATTGATGAGATTTGATATGGTGGTAGTAAGAGATTCTTTTCAATAATTTCTAGGCATGAAGATATGTGGCATTGCATGTTGGGTTAGGACAATTTAGAATAAAACCATATATAATGTTAACCCATAGTTAACATGAGGTAGCATCAAAGGAGAACTCTTTCACCCATAAGTACCCACGGGTTGACCGACATGAGCAATCCTGACTATATTGTCCCATAACCTACTCTATTTTGCATGACCCAACTGCGAACCAACTCCACCCATCCAGATCCAGGCATTAAAGACTCAGTGGCTCAGTTCTAAGGTGAACTAAACAAATAGCACTGAAAAGACTAACTACTCTTAAAAACCTGAAGTCATGGTAATGACCCAACTCACTCAAATAAAGAACTCTATCCACATGACCCAAGTTGGATCAAAAGCTTTAATCCAAATCCAATCTTCTTAGGCCAAGTTTGGAATGGGCATGTGTTTTCAGTGATTTGTTATCCCAAGTGGGTGCAACCAATACCAAGTTTAGTGGGATAACATCTAAGTTCTCTCTAGGAAAAATGTTGTTATCCAAGTAATGATTACAATTTTGTTATTGTGCTATTTCGATGCTGTCTAATAAAGAAAGGGTAACTTTAAAACAAATGAACATATTTGCCCTTGCAATTTCCTTAATTCTTGGGCTGTTTGACAATAAACAATGATATTAAATTTTTGATATTAAACATGTCAAGTACAAAACCAACATAATAATACAATATGATACATTTTTCAATATAACACATAATCATACCATAACAATAAAATTTTATGATTTTAATAATAAATGTATTATCAAATTATATTATATAAATGTTAAGTTATATATTAGTTGGTAGATAACAAGGATATATTGATATAATATAACATTAAAAATTAGACTATAATAATATCATAGAATAATACTATTGTTATTAAACATAGAGTACTGTTGAGATTGTAAGGTCATTTATGGGTTAAACCAAAAAGTCAAAAACTGTTGGGCATAAGCCATTCCAGGATACCCGTGGAACAGACTATCTAGGTAGACCTGATTTGACCAAACTGTTGGGTATAAGAACCCCAACCAGTTTAAGAGGATCTGGCACCACCTTAGATCAATGGAGCTATATCAAAGTCAGAGTACAAAAAAAAAAAAAGGACCCAAATGAGACCCAAATTGGAAAAATCTTCACCAAAACCCAGCCTAAACATGGTCAAGTCAGGTCTGTTGTCGGGTTTGTTCAGTTTTTGCAACCCATAATCATTTTCTGTTCCTGATATTCTTTCTAAAATAATAAAGTGGACATCCCTAAGTGAATGCTTTAGAAGGACTTCAACTTAGGTGGTTCTATCATCTTCCTTTGAATGTCAGAAATGATCATTCAGAAGGAGGCTTAGATGGTTTCAACAAATTAACATTATTATCTGCTTCACTGGTCCAAAGCAATAAGGATCTCCTATGAAAATCAACTCGTGGTTTTTGTTTTAGAGGATGAAAAAATGAACTCATAGTTATACATTCATGTTTTTGTTAGTAAGTATATAAAAGTAAATCTTGTCCTTCACCTAATAATAATCATGTCAACAAAAGTTCCTGAACAAAGATATGAGATCGAATAACCCTTACCCAATCAAGAAGATCAACAAAGTCCTCCTTAGGCCTATAACTGGTATTGCTCATTCCACTAACAATCTCTAATGTGACAACTCCAAAGCTGTAAACATCTGCTTTGTCTGTCAAGTAACCCCTTGTTGCATATTCAGGAGCCATATATCCTCTGCATAAATACAGATCATCTTCAGAGAGTATACAAAGTACCGACTGTGCACCAAATCCATATGAAGTGTTCAGGGCTGACAGTGTATGACACAGTAAATGAAGATGTTCCGACCATCTTTCACTTTACAGATATAAACAATAAAAATACGCTCATTCATGGTTTAAGAGCTAAAAATAGACATGCATGTTCAGAAAAGCTAGATTTTCTTAACTGATGTAGTTACCAACAATGACTAACATTAAAGTAATTACCACACAAAATTGAGACATGCATGCAAGTACCACAGAACTGTATTTGGTACTAAGTACCTTCTCAGGTTGTATTTTCCATTCCCTAATCAGTGCATAAATATCATTTTTGACAAATTAATATATTATATATCATCTACTTACAATGTACCAGCTATCCGGGTGCTGATGTGGGTTTTATCTTCTTCATCCAATCTCGCCAAACCAAAGTCAGATATTTTTGCATTGAGATCTTTGTCAAGCAGAATATTTGTTGCCTTTATGTCTCGGTGAAGAATCTTCAACCTTGATTCTTCATGGAGATATGTCAAACCTCTTGCTACTCCTAGGCAAATCTTATGCCTTGTTCGCCAGTCCAATTTCAGTCGATATTCTTCAGGACCTGTTAAAATTCATGCTCTTGTCATCCTTTTTGGAAAAATAATTAGTCAAAACAACGAACATAAAATGAAAAAGGCTGTTGAATGCAAAGTATTGGGAATTATGGTAGAACAACAGAAGCACATACCAAATAGAGCACGAGCTAGACTATTATTTTCCAGATATTCATATATTAACAGTAATTGATTCCCTTCAATACAACATCCATAAAGTTTCACAAGATTTGGGTGCTGCACGGCTGATATCATGGCTATTTCGTTAAGAAATTCACGGTTCCCTTGCTTAGACTTGGAAGAAAGCTGCTTAATTGCAATTACAGAACCATCAGGCATCACACCCTGTGACCAAGTAGTTGCATTTTATGATCAAAGCTCTACCAAAGGATAAGATGTAGAATATTTAAACATAAAATTACTTAAAGTGAGAAAAAAAAATCAAAATACAACAAAGAGGGAGAAATGATATAATCGATTTAGTATTGCTTATATATACCTTGTAAACTGGACCAAAGCCACCTTCACCTATCTTATTTGTACGATCAAAGTTATTGGTGGCGGCTTTGATCTGTTTTAAACTGAAGTAACCAGTCTGCAGCTTTAGGCCTCGAAGTTCTGCATGCATAGGTTTTATGATTTAGAAATTATTTAATCAATGCATGGATTACTAATGCATGGCCTTTGAAACACCTATATATGAGAAAACGATGAAAAAAATGCCCATAATTTATATTGCTCTAAGTTCTTAACATACAATGAGAAGTATAGATGCAAGATATAGTTTAATAAAATTCTAGACAAACACAGCTACCAAGTGAAATATATGAAGTATGATAACCATAAGTCCTTTTTCATTTCACATATTTTATCACTACTGCATAACACCTCTCCTTATGCTTATTTACAAATCGAGCCAGATAAACCTGTTTTTATTTGCAAACAGACCTTGGGCAAGGTTGACTCTAACAGATGAGCTCACTGCCGTTACCTTCATCATTTGTTGGGACCTTCATAAGTTAGGGGATGAAATTACTCCTGTCCCCATTTTATAAGGTTTCTTCCCTTCATTGTTTAGTATGTCTTTTCCTGCCACTCCTCCAATGTTAGGGTTCTTCACTGAGCTTTCCAAATTTTGTTCAATGATTACAGGGTTGGGCAAGCTCTTATAAGACCTTGTACTCTCAATATTAAAGATGGGTGTCAAACTTCAAACATGAACTGAAACAAATTGCCTGACTATGATGAAGAATAAGGAACAATATTCAATGGCAATAGCATCTATGTCCATGTAACTATGGAAAGCATAAACTTTCATCTCACTTGTTGATTTCTAGACCCAAGTACTACAACAAGACACACTCTCAGGCCAACACTGCTGCGTATTGAAACCAACGAAAAAACCCACGTATAACTAACTCAATTCATTCAGCTCCATAAAATAAAGAAAGAAGCAGAAGAACTACCATCTGGTGGATGGTGCTTCCAAAACCAGGCTGAAGATGGGTGACACGCGCCAACAACAGAAGATGCCCCTTCATCCATCCCATTTCAACTGAGATTAATACTAGCAAGCCACAGAAAACCTTCAACTCAGATAGCCAGCACAGGACTGTCAGAGAGGGCAGCAGCTCACCAGCCATAAGTGTCAGTAAATCACTATAAAGATCAGAACTCCGAGAAGAGGCGATCTTCAAAAGCCTTGGATTCTTTGAAGCCAATGGAATGGAATATGGATGCTGGGTGATGACAAAGGAGGACGAAGGTACTTGGAATGGGAACTGGTTCAAGAAATGAATAGAGAGGTAGTGTCCCACATAAAAGCTATCCTAAGATGAAGAATTCATAAACTTTATCACCAGGTCCAAGATCTTATTAGCTTATGTCAAGGAATTGCCAGTTCTACACTCCAGCTGACAGGGTGAATGGAGTGCCGCCAATGATGACAATCACAGGATCTGTGGGATCTCCTGACAGGGCAGAACGGGCAGGGGGTGCAAGCAGCAGCACTGGCATCATGGGCTCTATGGGTTCTCAGCAGGTATCGGTGGCACTGGCAAGGACTGTGGAAAGATGTCATGGGGTCTGTCTGTAATCTCGTGTGTGTGTGTGTATGTTGGGGGGGAGGGGGGACCCTAGATGGTGGATGCTTGGTTGTGAGTTTTGCCTTAGAAAGGGAAGGGGAAATCATATCCACTCCAGGTAGACAGTCATTACCCTGTTAACTTAAACAGGGACCAAGATTACTGCAAATGAAGGCAGGCTAGCAAAAGTTCTGTTTGCAAATAAAAATATATTTTTATATGGTTCAATTTGTAAACAGACATAAGGGGAGCTGTTATATGCAATATTTATAAAATCTTGGATGTCAAATGTAAAATTCCCTAACCATAATTATAGAGCTTCCACCAGTCAACTTATTACCCATCAACTTACTGAAATCATGTTTGCTTCATTTCATCTCTGTTTTGAAGAATGTTTAGTGTGGTGAACCAGAGATTGTCTGATGAGTGTAACTCCTAGGAACCCTCAAAGAGTGTTTTAAAAGGAAAGAAGGCAGTTATCTCAAATAGATAGGGATCTCGGTTCAGTCACTTGGGCCTCTTTTTGGAAAAAAAATGGTTGAGAATGAAACCATTCTAGTTCATTCCCTGGACTGCAAATCACACACAATATTAGAGAGCCTAGAAACTGATGGCAGATGCCCACAAGACAGTCTTCTATAGCTGGACTCTTGATGGCATAAGGTCATCTTTGAAAATAAATGGTCCACGATAACTCCTAAGGAAATTTTAAGAGAACAATCAAGTATACTGAGCTTAATTACCTTACCATTGTTCTCAGTATTCTTCCTTCTGAAGAAAAGCAATAACAGGATTAAGGTCAGCACAAGTACAACACAGGAAGCAGCAACTATGCCCAAAATAGCTCCAAGAGATAGATTGCTTTCTCCTGTATCTGGCTTGAAGTCTTCAAAGAAGAAATGATCAGACATCATCATTATATAAGTAGTTCAACAGGAAATAAGAAATGCACTTTTAAGGGCTTACTTGGTGTAACTGAAATTGCAGATATGAGAGGCCCATATACACCTAATTGTGGAATGGCATTTGTCCCTTTGCCCGCCCACTGAAAGTGAATTTCCAAGGTGCCATCTACAGTAGCATTAAATGACATAATAATTTCTTACCAGTCCCATTTGCTACTTTTGCAATATTAAAGTCCTGCAAAACCTTTTTTCCCTGTACAAATTATACAGTTTTGTCATACAAGAAGTATTATTTGCATGCTTATATTTTGACATTGACATCATAGAATGTATATATATACATACAGAATATAACGATTGTAGCGTTTAATGTATTATTGGAGTAAGCAAAAGAACATGAGACCTAAAAATTGTAACAATAAAGAAAGCTACCTGTATTGATACATCAAATAAACGCTCTCCAACACTAAAGTATGTTTGGTCATCAGTGTACATAATTTCAGCAAAGTGAAGATTGACTTCATAACTTCCTTTTGTAAGCAAAGACCATAGTATTTGAGAGACAGAGGACTTAGCCGGGCAGTCCTGTACAACTCTGGTTTGGTCATGTTCAGTTCTAATGCATTCGTAGCGACATATATTGCATCTTCATTGTCCGTAAAAACTCCTGTGCTGCTATAAGCCCATTTCTCACTAACAGAGGTGAAATATGTTGATGGACCCTGCTGTGATGTATCATCTTCATATTCATTGTCATCAAAGATCACTTTAGGACCACCACAGTTTATGAACAAGTTATAGTCTGCAAATATTAGGAGAGACAATGATAGCCATTCATAGCTATGGTTTTATTTAGATATTGTAACATATCCCGGTATCTTGGAATATAAGCCTCAATCTCTCTGTAAAAAGACTAACTTAAAGAAATTATTGTACCTACTTCTAGCTTTCCCATGACAAGGCTGATTCTGCCTTAAACATGTTGCAATCCTACAAGAAAAATAAATAGTAGGTAGAAATTACCAACGCCTACCGTTAAAGCTAATATTTTGATGTGATATCAAAAATGAAAACATCAAAAGATATAAAAAGCTTACAAATCATTGTTTGATGATGAATAACTAGAAACCAAATTCCTATGAGCAAAAAACTAAAATCGTAAGAGAAGGATCAAACGTATCACCAACTATAACGAATTGACTGTGAGGGAATATGAAATTTGAGAATCCTTACACACTCCCTTGTTGACAACCGACTGGTGCCGGAGATCCTGTAAAGGAGTTGTATGAAAGATCTCTGCAATTTCAAGCACCATAAAGTCATAAAATGATTGAGATGAATTTTAGCACTGAACAATGTTTTTGATATTTCTAACCAAGACTGACTCGTCATAACCAAATGAATAGAAAGTTCTGAACAACTAAACATACATGTTTTTCCACTGCTCAAGATCCAACTGGGTATTGTTCCACTTAGCATGTTATTAGTAAGGAACCTACATGAGAAAAGTTAAGAGATGGATACGGGATAATTCATCAAAAAGAAAGGAACGTAAGGAATAGGAAACTAGAGTAAAACTTCCTGAATAAGGGAACTATTAGTGATGTAATATAACATGTTCATCTAGTTTGCTTACATAAAACGTATTGAATTTTGAAGGCCGTCAAAGCTTTTCGGGATTGAACCTGTCAGGTTGTTAAAACTAAGGTCTCTGCAGGATAAACATAACATACAAAAAAATAAGTGGGAAAAGTTTGCACCCGTGTTACTGATTTGTATTATCAGTCTTCTTAATAATAGATAGTGTGAAAATTAACTGTAACGCAAATAACTGATGAAGCTAAAGTCATGAAAAGAAGCCTCTAGACAAGCTTACAAGACATAGAGACTGGTCATCTGTTCAATAAAATCAGGGAGTTCACCGGATATAGACAAGTTCCTCAACACACTGCATCATACCAACAATTAATATGAATTAAATAGGAAAATTAAACACGCTGCATCCACATATATTATACTGTTAGTCTTTGTTGACTTCAATTCCGTTCATACTTACAGATATTTCAAGCTTGTCATGTTCTGCAATGGAGGGAACTTCCCATCCCCTCCTTTCCAGTCAGACACTCTCCTGCAGTCCCAACCATGCTAATTAATAAACGCTAGAAACCACCGGACGAATAAAAATGAATGAAGTAAAGCATTAAAAAGGGCCTTACAGCTGAGTCATGGCTTCCAACTTTTCTAATACGAGAGGAAATGGCCCCTCCATTGACGTTCCTTGCATATCTCTAGGAAGCGATTGTTCAAGATTCAAATCGTTAATCACTCAAACGGAGAACTCATCCGGCATTGCCTTTCTTTTAGAAGAAGGAAACGAAATGTGATAGACTCGGAAACAGTTTTCAATTTGGTAGGTCCGTCCCTGAAGTTTTGTTTTAAAAACAGTATTTAGAATTTTTGCAATTTTTGGTTGCGAAAAATTTTGCTTCCAAAATTACGGAAATAGAAACAAAATAACCCGTTCGGGAATTCCGTCGAACATTTGGCCCGCGTTCCTTCCCGTGAACATTGCGGGCCTCAATGTCCCTGTCGGCTTTGGCCTTCGCCTTGGCCTTGGCTCTGGCTCTGGCAGTGGCGAAGCGGCATTCGAAAAGATGTTCCTCCTCCTACTTAGGCGCCATATCGTGGTCCCCGGAGGAGACAAAAGGAGGAGGCGGCAATGCATGGCTGCTTTGGATGCGCAGGCGGTTGAAGATTGGGCTTTTGATGGGAAAGAGGTCGTGCGTGCAAGATTTTTAAATATTAATTGCACAAGTTCGTATGAAGCTTATATTAAAGTCCAGACTAAATATATCAAAAGACCACCTAGAGAAGTTTAAAATTTACTTGCATAAATTTTGAGTATAAGTTGCAGCTAAGACAACGGCGGTACGCCAGCATGACACGGTGGAATTATTGCGTGCGTAGAGGGCCATGCTGGCGTACGGCATAAGAGCATCATATTGTACAAGCACAGATTCCACATACATCATATTATATGCTCGTCATAGCCTACCAAGACGATTGATGCTACGTACCAGCATAGATGTGCACACTGTGCACCCTATAATTTTTCGAAATAAGGGCATTTCAGTCCAATAACAAAATATATTGTTTGGTCAAATAATTAGTATTAAAAATTTTTTTTTGGTATGATTAGATAAACTTTTTATTAGTGAACCAAAAGATCTTCAATAGCTTTATGGGCAGAGAAGAAGGCGACATGGAAAAGGAAAGCATCATGATTCGTGGTATTAATTTCTTTCCACCTCCCTTTTCTTATCCTTTAATTTCTTAATAAATAATAGTGGCGAGAAAAATATGTAAGATCAATCTGGCCCAGTATTTTTTTTTCAAATTTGAAAAAAAACTAGAAGATTAATAATTGATTGATTTCTTAAAGACACCAAAAATATTGTCAAATTGATAATCATCAAAACTAATAATATTTCTTATAGATTATTAAAATGAAAAAAATTAAAAAATAACATAATAAAAGAATTAGTAAACATGATCAATGCAAACTACTTGCTGCCAAACGTTGATGAATTAGTATCGGTACTCACAAACGACTGAGTTTCGTCCAATTTCCGATGAAGCTTGGAATTTTGCCAGAGATCGGGTTTCCATCAATTCTACTGCAAGGAGGAGCTGGAAATTTTTCAGAATCGATCTTAATTTGTTTGATTCTAGGTAGCATGTCAAAATGGTTCGGAGACGCATGACTAGTGGCAAACGGAATTATAGTCATTATGGTTTTTTGGTAAGAATAATAGTCATTAAGTTAATCACTGTAGGCCTGGGGGTGCACCTTCTAACAGATCAGCGGTAAGAGTTTCCTGACTTACAAGTCTGTCATGTTCCTGAGTTTCCCAAACGACTCTGGCAACTCGCCACTTAAGTTATTTGCCGAAACAACCCTGTAGGGAAGGAACAAAAAGCAATTATAAAATAGAATAGTTAACAGTTCTTAGCTTAACAAATCAGAGTTGGAGATTTAATTAAAAAGAGCCTGTGTATAAATGAGAGGGGCCTACAAGCTCCTTAAGTTGATCAGGTTACCAAGGGCTGGAGGAATAGAGCCTAGCAGTTGGTTATCTTCCAGAAACCTATAAGACAGCAAATAATTATAAAATAATAATAAAAAAAAAGCTTCGAGGCACCCATAAATTGTTTATGAGTTCATTAAGCTCGTAATCGCTAACTTGGCGACTCTAGAATCAAGCAGTCGATCATATTTGGCAATAAATCCATGTTGCACCAATCTTCTAAGAGAATTATTCATGTGCATTTAGAGAAAAGAGGTAAAGAGAGAATTAATATGGAGGAAGGGTGCGGTACAGCTTCTCAAGGGTTGTCGTTCTTCCAAACTCTTGTGGAATCTTCCCGGAGATTCGGTTTCCCACAAGGAACCTACATTGAAGCCAATCAGGATTATGCCATTTGTACAATTCTTCCTTTATCCTCTTTTCCTGAAAAGAATTTTTTACCAAAAAAAAAATTCTAGGAGGAAGATATGAGGCAAAATACAAATGGGTGAGGGGAAGGGATGCCCAGGCTGCAGGAATAGATCCACCGAGATAGTTCCAAGTTAAATCTCTGTTCATAGACAAAATATATAGACAAAATAATGGCATGAGCTTGAGGTCCCTTAAATTCCTATGTTTTTCACTGTACTATTGCCCTGTGGACTTACAAATTTCTTAAGAAGGTAAGGTTGGCAAACTCCTCAGGAAGAACTCCAGCCAGGTTCTGACCCTTGAGCAAACTAAAATCCAAAAATATGCAGCCATGTAATGAAAATATACAAAAGATGTGATGATGGCAATAATCTCAAAGCCGTCACTTTGAGAAGAAATATATTTAGCTTTACACTGCACTAGTTGGAAATATTGAACTGATAGGATTACATGGATTTAAAAAGTTGCATTTCCAATTATATGACATTATTTGTTTGCATTTATATGCACTTGCAATATAAGAAAAAATATTTTTTTTTCTAGATGCAACTCCAAATTTAATAATCTAAAACATATAATAACTTATTGAAGAGAATACAAATATGATATTACTTCATATTATTTTAAAATAACAACATTACAGAGTATTAGTTTACTATAAGTCTATAACATAATATTAAGTTGATAGATTGATCATATATCAAAGTGTAAAGTTAATTAACATGATAAGATAATCATATGGCTATAGTGTGCTTAGTTTTGTATATTAATGTACATTATATACAATATTTTTGTTGCGATAATGTAACATAGCTTCGCATTACATTGATATTATTTTTAATAAACACTAATATATGGTGCTATGAGATGCTTAATAATTTACTAGTATGCTGTGATATATATGTGTGTGTATTACTGTTATTATAATGTTAATAACACAATATATTCAATAGTACTAGAATCATAATACCATTATATGAAATTATTGATATTACAAATTATATGCATATTAATGCATATGAAAGTAGTATCGTATGGTATATGACATATATAGTACATTAGTAAGTGTGGTATAGTCATAGAATTATGTACTAGCACTCAAATATAGAATTGAAAATACGTACGTCTTTGACAACCAACTATAGGAAACCAGATAAGGAATTTGGGGTCGCAATAATTAAAAATGCATGTTCATTCTTATGAAACTAAACAAGCTAAGTATATTATTTTTTCAGAAAATTTAGATCAAGCTTTATTCTTTGAAGGAGATCAAATGCAGAACATGCATGGGAAAAAAAGAGACTCGTGAGCGAAGGGCGCGTACATGCTTGTGACGTGACAGATCGTTTCTTTGCAAAGGCAAGTGACATTGTTGTCTGCCTCGTAAGGCCCCGTAGATTCCACCACCCGCAGTTCCACTGCAGGGGTCTACCGAGAAGTTCCACTGCTTTCTCAACTTGGAGCCGATCGCTCTTAGTGCTTCAACTGTAGCCATCATTTTACCAATTCATCCAACATTTTCTTCTTAATTTCATGCAAATTAAAGAAAGAAAGAAGGGATGGTCTAATTATTAAACTCCAAGGTTGTTCTCAAATCAAAAGCATATCTACTGGAAGGCAATACCCACTTGCATACGGTAACCTATTCATGGAGCTGAGGACCTGGCTCGTCTGGAACCGTTGTTTATTTTATATGAATAACTATCCTGTGGAAAGTTAAAACTATTTTTCCTGAAAAAATTGAAATCTAGAATGACCAATTAAGTTATAGACAGTTCAATTAATCTCCATCACATCTGTAAAACTCATAGCCCTTGTATAAAATCAATAGTTCAAGTGACTAGGAATAAGAACGCAAGGAGACTATTAATCGATACGAGCCATTGTTTCATGAATCATGATGTGAAAAAAAGACAAAATATATGATAAAAAATAAACCAAAAGAGTACCTTCTCCATGGACCAGTCTCTGAGCTCTGCCTGTATAACAGCAGCTCAAAACTAACAATATGGAGAAGACAAGGAGAAGCGTACACCGACGTGGGGGAGCGGCCAACAGCTTTCCCTCTTGTACTACTGCGATTACTCTCATCTCCTCCAACTCACCCTATTCTTTGGATACAAGAGCAGAGAAACAAGGAAACCTGCAGGGAAACCGTATAGGGATGGAATGAGGATGCTCTCTGTCCTGAAGCCTCCAGCCAATCCCATCTATTGGTCTACACAAGAATTTTCCGTGGATAACAGGCACCTTATATTTTATCTTGAATTGTTTAAATACAAGGGATAACGTGGTGAGTGACTATTGGATTGGTTTATTGGTCCATCTGAGACCTAAGTGATGAGGTCCTTGGCCAGCGGCCTTCGTATGCATACACCTGATGCAATTGGATCACGTCAAATCCTATGGTGGATAACATGCCACGTTACCCTTATATTTGATCAATTTTCAATTGCACACTATCCATCGTGTATATATTTTGGGATTTGCTTTAGTTCACTTACACCTACTGTATGCAATAATTTCTCCAACCAGCGGGAATACATCTGGATGGAATTGCAGAACTAGTCAAGAAATATTCATCAAACTATAGAGTAACAGTGTTTCTCAATATATATATATATATATATAGTAACGGTCCGAGCCCTTTGGGGTATGATTATGGATGGTGTCACCATATCACTAGGAACCTTCTAAACAAGACAAATTTATATTAAATTTTGAATTTAATATTTTAAATTGCCCTATATTTGGATCCTGGAGGCCCTTCCTGGCAGGTGTTATTGATTCAATACTAACATTAAAATCATCGGATGATACGCATGTAGTTCATTGCATAATCAACATGACGCCATCCATCAGTTGTACATATATATTATCTTGATCATGTAAATAGCAAGCAAAAAAAAACTTGACCTACATTATTATTTTCTAACCATAGTATTATTTAAATTTCAATATCTGAATCCAAAGGCTTCTATAATTTTTCCACAGTCAGCCCACGTCTTCTTTGTGGTACATTTATTAATGCATTAATGAATGAACCACCTTGATGGTGGCAGCTAGCTAGGTCTTTTCAGCAATTTGTCTATGAAACTTCCTTCTCGGGAGATCCACATAGATACTTTTTTTTTTTTTCTTGGGTAAAACCCACAGAGATACTTTCAAAGTATAGATAAATTTGTTAACTAGTTGACAAGACCAGCTCTGCGGCCCAAGTCGTTCATATATGACTTTCATGGTTTTCGAAGCAAGCTGCTTTCAGGAAAAAAGAGAGAGGCTTTGACATTTCAACATTGTGTTACCTCTCAACCATCGATTAAACAAACTGGAACCGTGCAATACAGCGGGCTCTTATGCCCAAATGCATGATTTTGCAGACTAAATAAATAAACAAGGTTTAGATATTATCTGATTCGAAGGGCATCATAGAAACACTCTCTTTAAAATAGAATTTATTTATTATTTACTTATGACATCTTTTAATAATTATATCTCTGCAAAACCAAAGAAATTCTCTGTGCGGAAATTTATCTGCTGGTAATACTAAATACAGTATTGGCCGGTCCTTTTGAGATTATATTCTTTGACCTGTCTAGATACAAATAGTCGATGACGATCTTTTCTGAGATACAACGAACTGTTTTGTATTCTTCTTAGAGAACATTCTATCAAAAGAGGAATCAAGTTTGAATTTGAACTGATTAAATTAAGATGTAATAAAATCTCAATCTTTTTCTATATGGATAAAATAATCTCTTCTCAAATACTCAAAAAATGTACTTGATGTGAAAGAGTGGGTGCGAATGGATGCATGTTTCTTTGATTCATCAAGAGTTGTATCTCAATATAGAATTTTAAGAGAGGAGAAGATAAATAAAGAGAAAATTGATCGTTGTACAAAAAAGATAAAATTAATCTTTATCTATTCAAAAGATCTAGTTTTTCGGGTATCTAAAAAAAGTTATATATATATAGTTTTATATTTTGTTAATATGCAATATGAGATTATTTTTAAATTTTAAAATTTTGACTAACAGTATGGTTATATTAAATATACATTAGAGAGGTCTAGGCAGACAGGAGCCATGCATCCCAGAGAAAAGGAAAGAAAAATCAGTCTGCTGTGGTCAAAGAAAAAAAAATATTTTTTTTTGATAGGAAAAAAAATTTGCTTCGGAGATGACCCATGAGGACGAAGTTTCCCTGTGGGAGATTGGCATGAAAAAGCTACACGTGGGTGGCTACCTAGCTTTCCTTGAAACAAAAAAATAAAAAAATCTTTCTCCGTCGCCCTTCTGCCTCTTCAAAAAAAAAAAATCTTCCTCTCCCAGCAATTTCTTGCGGGTCACACCAATAGGTAGTGCCTTTTCTTTGAATAATCTATGGAGATATTTGGTTAGCAATCAAAACCAAATGAGGATGAAAATCAAAATAATTTAGAATCAAAATTAAAATTATCAAATTTTTTAAAATATTTGATTCACGATGGAAATTAAATTAAATTTAATTAATTATAATAAAAATAAAATTAATTTATATAATTAATAATTTAATTTATTTATAATTAAATAATTAAAATAAAAATTATTTATTTTGATTTTAATTTCAGAGTACCACCCTCCTTGACCAAATACCCAAATATAAAAGAGATGCAATAGCGGCTGCTCAACCGCCCCCATCAACTTTTCTTCGATTCCATGAAGACCAAGTGTAAATGTGTAATAGGTATCTGTCAGTGTGCTCCTCGAATCAATTATTATTGATAGCGCCACCACCATCTTTTCCCCCGGTCTCCGAGGACCCTGGCTAATAGGTCCCTCTCAGGCTGCTCTTCTAATCCCTATAATATTGAGAATGATGGAGATTGGACAGGTGGAGAAAGAATGCAGTCTAAATAGTATCCTTTGTCGTTTATATGAGCACCGAGGCCAGGTGATAATTTGACGGGATCAAGGAATTTGTTAAACGGAAATTCACGGGAAAAAAAATTTTGTTGATAAAAAAAATTAAATTAAAAAATAAAATATAACTTCAATCATATTTCAACTTAAATATAACTATCCACTTAAGTTTCAAATAAAAAATTATCTATTTAAAATATAAATTAAAAGCAACTAACTATTTAACTGAAATACCCATTATATCTTTGTATCCTTTAAAATACTGTAGTATTATATTATCATAGTGTAGTATTCTTTATAATAAGATAGTATTATATTATATTAATGTAGTATTTTTTACAATAAGATAGTATTACATTATCATAGTATAATAATTTTTATTATAGTATTATTTTATAATAATACAGTATTGCTTTATAATAGTGCAGTATAATTTATAATAATATAGTATTACTTTATAATAATATAGTATTGCTTTATAACTGTAAAGATAATTAGATCATTTGACTCTCATTTGAGTAGTTACTTTTAAGTTATGTTTCAAATGAATAGCTGCTTTTACTTGAAACTTAAGTAGATAATTACTTTAAATTTAAATTCAAGTAGGTAGTTTTTCTAATTTATCTTTTAAATTAATAAATTAACCAAAATCAGTCATTGAAGTCTTCTCAATCCAAAATAAGGATTTCTTTCCTCAAATTTTAATAGTCCCAACTAAAGATACACTTATATAGGCCCAACAAACTTTCTCCATCTAAATTCTGAAATCTTTAGATGCCCGAGATGTTTGAGAGATAGGTATATGAGCTTTGGATCAAGTTTGATTTAATTGGAGAGAAGATTTTTTTTTTAACTCACTTAATTCGAATTTCATGAAAGAAACTAAAGAATATAAAAAATTACGAACGTAAGATTTAAGTCTCTTTTTTAATTGATTAATTAAAATTAAGATGTATGGTCTCTATTTATAATAGCGGTTAGCGAGGTTTGCTTTTGTACAATTTGGATTAGATTTTTTTCTAATTCTAATAAAATTCTTTACCTACAATAAACATATTAATAGAAATAATCAAAAAATAGCTAAAATTTTAGAAAATAGATCTTTTATATCAATTCTATATTCTGCCACTCTGTTAGATTCTTTTCGGATTGTAAGTTATACTTGATTAAACTCTTTTTCAAAAAAAAGACTTCCAATTTAATCAGTCTGTTTCAGATGGAATCTAGGCCGATCTCTTGAGGCATCATCCCCTAAAGTATGTGGCATCACAGTTTAGATTTCAAAAAACTATTCGATTGTTTTAAAAAAAAATCTTTCTTGGATCCTATCTAGCTAGAGCGACAAAATATGATCCAATCGGTATTCGACTCGTCATAAATATGTTTAAATTTACGCTAAACAGATTTGGATCATGAACAGATCGATTCGTTTAATTTGTTTAATATTGAGATTGGATTTGGATTTCAAATATCGGATCTATTTAACGTATTTAATATTTAGATCGGATTGAACCAGATAATCTGTTTAATCTATTTAACCTGTTTAAAATATGCTTAATCTATTTTTGATCTATTTAACCTAATTTGATCTATTTAATAAATGAGTTAAGTAGGTCGAGTCAAATTTCCTATTTAATAAACAGGTCCATCTCATATCTAAATTTTTACCTATTTAATAAATAAGTCGAGTTTAAATTGATAATTTTCTAATCCGATCCATATTGATCTGATCCAATTGCCACCCCTATATCTAGCCCTACTTTTAGTAGTCTCTATAGCCCATATCGTATCTAGTGATTCTTCTAAATTAAAAATTCTTTCTTTCTCGTGAATCTCTTCTACCTTTTCTTTTGATATAGTGCATTTTTTGTCCTCCTGACGTAGATGGATATGAGTCTAACACTGAACCATGTTAAATTCTTGCAATGCTTGTATTTGAGCTCTATTAATTTATTTCTACCACGAGTACAATTGATTGCACACATAACACAACAGAAGCTACTTGATCCACTTTTACAGTATAGTGGAAATATTGAGGCCTTTCCATTGTTCTTTTCACCAGTATGAGCTGTTTCCTATCAAATTCTAGTGCAACTGTGGACAACACAAGGCATACTCCTTATTTTCTCCTTGAAAGCCTTCCCCTCCAAAAATTTCTTATTAAACAATACAATTCTTGGTAAAACTAATCCTGCAAACACATACCTTGTGGCATATAAGCTTTTTTTCTACACAATAAACACTATGTCTAGACATCGTCTTTAGTTGCAGAGTATGTTAGAATATATATATAATGAGATTATTTTCCACAAGGGTTGATTGTGATCTAATTGAACTAACAAGTAGAACTTAGTAACAAGTTGATATTAAACTAAACTAAACTTACAAACCGGAGGCATACAACATATTGTCCTAAGATGATTCTCGATCCTCGTGCGAGATCTAAATCGAAAACTCCACCCCAAGATACAACCAGCAATTTCTCCTGTAGGCATGACCATGGAGAAGATGACAGAGCTTCGACTAGTAAATGGAAGAACTAAAGAAGATTAAAACACTCGGTAGAATAGATATTTTGAAGGAAGAAGAAAACTCAAGCCTCTATCTAAGCCACCCCAACTCGGGCCCAATTTATAGGCCCAAGAAAACTAGTCCAACGGGAAGTAACGGCTCGAAAATAGGGGCTAAAAATCAGGCAATGGCAAATAATCCGGTAATGGATAATGTTGGTGCAAAATTTCGCTGGCGCCGGAGAAGCTGGAGTCGAGGGAGTCGCGGTCACTGCTGGGACCTGCAAAGGAAGTTTAAACCGGAGTTGGGGATGCTCCGGTAAGACTCTCCGACGCTCAAGTCAGTACTCTGCCTCAACAGAAATGGAGTGATCGAATGAAAATTTTAACAGAGTTTCGAGATAGAGTTTTGAGCTTAGAGAAGAACGTATTGGGGG
>KE504768.1:1206444-1217724 GCA_000441515.1 Elaeis oleifera | reverse complement strand
CGGTAAAAAATTTCTTGGAGAATTTAGGGAAGGGCTGGAAGCGGGAGGCCTAGAGGAAGGCCATTACTAGGGTTCTATCAATCACTTCTAAGTCTTGAACCAAGATTATCTGCCATTGATTCGATTTGACCGGCTCTATAGGTAACTGAGATCTTGAGGTTTTTATCATCATTCTCCTACATTAAACCATCTGAATGTGAAAATATAATAAGCAAATTCTATCTTGAAGAAAATATTCTCGCCTAATCTAATACTGAAATAATAATATTATTTGAATTAGAACTGTGTTAATCAATAATTGCTAAGTAATTTTATTGAATTATTATTGAATAGAATTGTTGAACTGTGATATGTGATATGTTTAATGAAATTGTATATGATGGTATTATTCAACTATCATATTGATGACATATGAATCCTATTAGTTTCCTATCAATTATATATATTTGTTAAAAAATATTTCATATTCATACTAGTATGAGTATGGAGAATTCTTATAAGATTGTAAAGATCGCAACACTATTGTTCTTTTTCAAAATTGCGGGATATACAGTTTCAGATAGATTTAATTTGGAGTGGAGTGATCTTATAAATTTAATATATTTTTTTAAATTTATTTTAAAAAATATATGGTCATTACATATCTAATCTGAATGCTAGATTGATGGCATGACAACACCACTATCTGTTACTCTCCACTGGCTTTATTTGAGTTGAGATTTCAACCTTTCTTTAGTTATGAATATCCAGTCATTTGCCACCGCCGAGCCATGATTGTCAACCCATGTGTACTGTAGTCTTATCATGTGGAGTGCAAGTCTGATCACATGGAGCGACTCATTCAAATGGAACAAACTTACGTCATAATCAATCAATTGACATGATTCCTATTTAGTACCTTACACAATGAGCTGAACAAAATATTTATTTATAATTTATTAATTATTTGATAAATTGTACATATTGAATCAATAAGTGAATCCTTCGTAGAAGTTACATACATCAAATTTTGTAGTACTCTGACTTGAAGATGGGCAAAGATGTAATATTATTGTTCCTTATTGCCTTCTCTAACCTTGCACCAAAATAATAAACTTAAAATCCAACAAAATTACAAATTATTGCCGTAAGTTATATTAGCTTTCTGGTTGGTGGTCAGTTTACATCACTATATGATACTCTCCGCTAGCTTTATTTAAGTTGAGATTTCAACCTTTCTCGAGTCATGAATGTCCAGCATTTGTCATAGCTTAGCCACCATTGTCCACCCACATGTACCCTAGTCTTATCACACGGAGCGACCCATTCAAATGGAACAAACTTATTTATAATCAATCAATTAACACGGTCCGTGTCTACTAACTAACATATATGATGAACTAAGGACAATATATTCCAGCAAAAGATCTAGCAATGGTTAATTTAGTGCTTCAAATCCAAGGTAAAAGAATAGTCTTCTCTTCCGCTTGTGCAGCAGAGAGGCCTCTCGGTATAATATATCATTGCTGCAATTAATTTAGATTTTGTTATTTACAAAGAAATATTATTTCCATTATAACCGAATAATATGATTAATATTTTCCCAATTGAATTATATGTTAAATTACTGGTTGTGAATAATGGATGTCAATGTAGCTGTTATAATACAAAATAATTGATGATAACAGTAGATTAACGAATGGTGGTGCTATAGCGTGAGGGTAACTAATTAAATAAACCAATACAGCTAATAAAGGGAATCTGTGGCAACTGCATGGCCGAAAAGGGGAATCTGGTGCCTTAGAGTTGTCCTTTTCCTTTTTTTTTTTAATTAAGTAATGGTGGAAGTAGTATTATTTTTTACAAGTTGTCCCTTAATTAGTCCTTTTCCTTCTTCCAACAACCATTTTCTTCCCTTTTTTATGGCGAACCGTGGACCACGAAAGACAGGGTCTTCAAATCTTTATACATAGGCTTGAAAGGATTCATAGTGCCTCACAGTTTCCAATTCTCTTAGCGTGTCAAGAGCTTCACTTCTCAAAAGATGGCAATGATCTTAGATGCTTTCGTGCAAAGATACATGACCAAACTCGCAGATTTTTTAGAGGGTGAGGTGTCAATCATCCTCAAAGTGAAGGATGACCTCCAAAAGCTTCAAAGAAGACTGGAAAGGATAAAAGATTTTCTTAAAGATGCAGAGCGGAAGAGGCATGAAGACCCAAACATTAGTAATTGGGTGAGGGAGTTGAAAGATATCATGTATGATGCGGAAGATATCATCGACCTTTGTATCATCGAAGGCAGCGAATTATCGGAAAGCCATCAATCCGTTTCTGTGGTATGCCATCCCTGCCCTTTATTTTCTTGCTTCAATTGTATGAAGTTCCGCAATGAAATTGGTAAAAGAATTAGAGATCTTAATAATAGGCTGAACAAGATTGTAGAAGATAGATCAGCATTTCCTAAACTAGAAAACACTAACCAAGATGTCCGAGGGAGCGGAGTGAATCCTCGTCAGACTTTTCCCATTGAGGCTAATTCTGATATCGTAGGGACACAAATTGAAGAAGCTACCCAGGATCTTGTGGATTCATTAGTCAAAGAAGATAAACAAAATTTTGGATCTTGGGGATTGTTGGGATGGGTGGAATCGGCAAAACTACTCTTGCTTCTAACATATACAATGATGAAAGAATAAAGAAACTTTCCTATACGAGTATGGGTGTGTGTGTCCAAGGAATTTTTAGAGACAGAGTTGCTGAAGGAGATGATTAGGAGTGCGGGTGGAGATTACGGGCAGGCTAAAACAAAAGCTGAACTCATACCCGATCTTTCCTCTGTCCTTTCAAAAAGGTTCATTATCGTATTAGATGATATATGGGAAGCTAAAGTATGGGAGGATCTGCTCAGACATCCTTTAGAGAGGGCAACGGCCAGTGGTAGGATTGTGATCACCACTCGAGACAAAAATGTGGCTGCAAATATGAGCGCACGTGTCCACCATATTGACAAAATGGATCGTGATGCTGGCTGGGAATTGCTATGCAAGAAAGTCTTCAAAGATGATGAAAGGAAGAGATGTTAATTTAAAGAAATTGGTATTAAAATTGTTGAAAATGTGATGGTCTTCCTCTTGCAATCAAGACCATTGCAGGCGTTTAAGGTTGAAGAAGAGAAGCAGGATGGAGTGGAATAATGTTCTCAGAAGTGATGCATGGTCCATGAGCCAACTTCAGACAGAACTCCCAGGAGCCTTATTTTTAAGCTATGAAGATTTATCATCTGATCTTAAACAATGTTTCCTTTATTGCTCCTTATATCCTGAGGACTATACGATCTGTCGTGATTATCTTGTTCAGTACTGGTTGGCTGAAGGTTTTGTAAAACCACAGGGAGATGTATTGTTAGAAGATTTAGCCGAAAATTACTATCAAGAATTGATTTGCAGGAATCTTTTACAACCAGATTCTCATTCCGTAGATGGGAGTCATTGCACAATGCACGATCTGCTACGTTGTCTTGCTCTGTTTTTGATAGCAGACGAGAGTGCTTTTGTCGGACATGAAAAATATACAACACGAACCCTTTGACTAAGCATCGTCGCTTGTCAATTTCAAACATGGGAGAGATGCTAGAAATCCCTGACGCAGTGAAAAGCAGAAATGCTTGAGGACTCTATTTGTCTGGAATAGTCCCAGAACAAAGATAGATGAGCATGAAATTGGAACACTTGGGCAGCTACGAGTTTTGGACTTGAAGGACGCGGGACTGGAGAGCCTTTCGGACTCCATGGGAAAGCTGTTACATCTAAGGTTCCTGAATCTTGATAGAACGAATGTCAAAAATTTATCAGAGTCTATCGGATGCCTTCAAAATCTGCTGACGTTGAGCCTCTCGGGCTGTAAATCTTTGCACACGCTTCCCAATGCCATCACAAGTTTGTGCAATCTAAGATGCCTTCTCCTCCTGGAAACTCCATTGAGCCATCTCCCAAAAGGAATAGGCAAACTGAGAAATCTCATCTGTCTTGGAGGATTTGTGGTCGGTGATGATGGTGGTGAGGAGGACCAGGGATGCGATTTGGAGGAGCTGCGATCTCTGTCCCAGCTGAGAGTGCTCCGGATAGATAGGTTGGAGAGGTCACGAGAAGGAGCCTCGGCACTCGCAAACAGCTGCTTTCTTAAAAGATTGTTTTGTTTGGCTACCACCCGAAGCTGAGAACAATCAACCTGGATGTGGAGACGACGCAATCCAGATGGCGAACAAGATATGCAATGACCTCTCTCCTCCATCCCACCTAGAAGAGCTTCAGTTCCAAGACTTCATTGGTAGTGGGTTTCCCGGCTGGTTGATGTCATCCTCGTTGGGTGCCTCATTTCCTCACCTGGCATTCTTGATACTTGATAACTGTAGATCTTGTCCGCAACTTCCTCCACTAGGCCTATTGCCCCAGCTAAAATACCTTCGGATTTCAGGAGCAGACGCAATCTCAAGGATCGGACCAGAGCTTCTTGGTCGGCGTGCCTCAGTAGTAACTGCATTTCCAAGGCTTGAATACCTGATACTCCAAGACATGCACAACTGGAAAGAATGGTCATTAGGCATGGGGGAAGAGGTTGGTGATGATGAATAAGAGGAGCCTCTAAGCTGCTGCCGCGTCTCAAGAAACTGTATCTAGAGAACTGTCCCGAGCTAATAGCTCTTCCGGAAGGTCTGGGACATGCCACCAACTTGCAGGTATCGCAAATTGCGGGCGCGCACAACCTGAGAGAAATCAATAACCTCCCCTCCTTAACTGACAGGCTCTATATTAAGGAGAACCCGCGGTTGGAAAGAGTATCCAACCTTCCCATGCTGAAATCAATGGAAATACTGAATTGCCCAATGTTAGAGCAAGTGGAGAATCTTGATAAGTTACAATATCTGGTCTTGGAACATCCTTCTGCAGCACAGGGGCCCTCAGAGATACCTATCGGTCCCCCGCCGGAGTGCCTCCAAGATGTTTCCAATAATTTTGACCAAAAATGGAGCACCTCCCACGGTGGTTATTGGAACTATTCGGGCAGCATCAAAATGCTCTGCAGAATCTCAGAAAATTTGGACTAAAATGCAGCTCACTACTGTTTAAGAGCTTCCTGAACGATACATCGAACTGGCCCATCATTCAGTGGATCCCTGAGGTCTGGATCCAAGAGATAGATGGTCCCTCATGGACACGGTATACCAAGGGACCCCCTCGCAACTTTCAAACCAACTCAGAAGAGTTTGAAAGTGTCCTCTCTTCAGCTGGGTGAGTTCTACTTCTATTACGCTTATCTTTCTCTTATTAATTTGTCTACATAAATGCTAGCTGTTAATGTCATATATATTATTCTCTATTTTCAGGTACCATGTCGTGTGAATTTGGCAGGTGCCAAGGGATGGACGTGCTCAGTGTTTTTACATTTTTTCCCTAATTATTTAAAGTTTGTATTGGACTTCGATATCTATTCTGTAATTTCTATAAAGTGTATTGATGGCATTGTATCATTACGCTGAATGTAATCTAATGAATTCATGTGCAATACATCATGTTTCCTAGTGTTTTGATGGTGTTATATCAATCTTTAAAAAAAAAAAAAAGAAGAAGAAGAGGATCGTTCTTGATCAGTCTTGGAGATCAAACTTCTATTGTTTGATCTCGGTTCTTCTTTTATGTTACTTTTGTGATTAAATATTGGCCAGATCTATATAAACCTGTGACCGTTACAGCAGACGAAATCTTCATACAGGCAAATCACCTTCTAGATCACATAAGAAAATATTTTTAATTTCATGTACCTGATCTTTGGCTAGGCTAACATAATTCCTCAGGTGGGGGGCCCAGTATGCCCGACAGTTTGCTATTGCGAAATCATAAAGACCATGTCTAAGAAACACATGCATGCGGTACGTGTTTGTCTTATGATCGTAGGAATGCCTGCACAACTAGACTCTTGAAATAGACTTACAAAGAAGCTTGCCCACAGACTCACGTATTTAGACTCTATTTGAAATTATTGCCAGTTGTAGAGCTTTTAAACAAAAATTCAACTATACTTCTGAAAGTATCATGGAACTTTAAGGTTGATTTGCTAGCCAAAAGAAGAGAGTATTTTTAGTATGAGAACATGATAATGAAGCATAAATAATTTGTCTATGGTCGATTTACCTTTTCAATTTTTAGATATTTTATTTTCTGATTTTTGAGATGTATTTACTCACGTTTCATCTAATGTAATACATCCATTTTACGAAAAAAAGAATATATGATATAATTATGATGGCAACATTGTAAAATCATAATATTAGTATAATATAATACAATATAATGTCATATATCTATTATTAGTTAATAATTATAATAGAGTATTTTCATATAATTATTATTATATTTTAATATATTATAACATTATGTAGCACCATTATAATATATGAACGTGTCATTATTATTTTAGAATAATATTATAATAGCATTATATTATAAACTATTTCATGTTAATGTGTATAGTTTAAATTATTGTTAATATATAATTTATATATTATATTTTAATCTGAATATTATAATAAATAATATAATAATTATAGAGTTCAGGGGTATTTTGTTCGTATAAATTTCTTCTCGGTGGGCTTCCAAAAGTGCTTTTAGGGAGAAGTTCCAAATTAAAGCTTTACACTTCAGGGAGGATCAAAAAATTCTTTAATTTTTATCAAATACACATATCAGCTAGAAGTACTTTTTGGGCTCTGGGGAGTGGTTTTAGCCCCTTCAAAAACAATCCTAAAGGGGTACTTTATATTATAGATGACATTGCTGCTCACGTTGAGGCTCTTGCTTGGATAATCTCTTTCCTGTGCTAAAATGACACATTCTAAGCCACCTAAACTACCTGGTTGATCAACTAGATTGCCAAAGTGTTCTATGACAAAGATATAAGTGCATGGTATTCCAAGGTGGCAATCCATGATCTTTCCTATCGACCCGACTTTCAACCATCCTGAATTGAACGAGTTCAAATTTGATGAAACAATTTTGGATTGTAAATGGGTTGGTTTGACTTGACCCATTTACTAAATAATTTAGTTCTAAATTTAGATTCCAGATTCATTTAACTGTTGATCCATTTAATAGTTGCATCAGGTTAACATAATTACAACCTGACTTATTTAAGATTTATCTAAAATGTGTTTGACATGATTTGACCTATTTATTAAATAGATTAGAAAGACTGCGGTGCATTATCTATTTAATAAACAAGTTGAATTCTATTATGGTCTAACAAATAGGTGGGGTTCATATTAACATATTTCCAGTCCCACTTGTTTTGGATCCATATTTGGTCCAATTGGGCCCGAATCCTTAAATTTGCTTTCATAAATAATATAAGAATCAAGGGTATTTTTGCCATTATAGAATTTCATATGGTATAAATGCACAACATGTCAAAGCATGACCATCATTGGAACTATTAGATTCGCTTCCAATTTTTATTTTTCCAGAAAGTGGTTTTAGTCACAGGATAGATATTATGACAGACATAACCTTTATCCTATACGGTGGTGAAAAGCTTTATTTATTTGGCTTTTTTTTTTTTGTTCTAGGAGCCTAAGCATGCACTCCGTGGTGGAAACTTGGACAACTGACCTAGTAAGATGAGCATCTTTACTTTTTTTTTTTCTTTGGTCACGTTATTGTGAATGCTGCGATTTACGCGCTCGCGCGAGAGAGAGGGAGAGAGAGAGAGAGGTCAAACCAGATTTTAGTTTGACCCAAAATGCCAAGTTTGCTATTGTAGAGCCACTTTTGGGTTATTTAGGGATACAATATTTTTTATGATAAAATTTAAAATATATTGGTTGGAAAGAGTTGAATTTTGGAATGAAATAAAATAAATGATTTTATTTAATTATTTAATTAAAAATCTAATTCATTTTTAAATACTAAGAGAGAATGAGAATATCTTAATCCTCTGCAATACAATTTCCTCTCGACATTCCAATCCATTCCATAATAAAAGATCATATTCCTAAAATACCAATACAATTAATTGATTTTTCAAAATCCACCTCCACACCCCAACCTGACATCAGATGGTCAGATACTCGGGTTAGTGCAAGTTTGACATCTCTCTCGCTTTATTGATGGGCCCCACCACCAGTGCTGTTGTGGCTTTTGTTTTGAGATGCGATCAGATAGATGTCTTGGAGTTGGGTAGGAGCGAAAGCACCTGATTTTTTCGTATGAATCTTAAAGCAGTCAATCAAACAAACAAAAAAAAGAAATAGAGTTGCTCTATTTGAGTCGAAGAAGGAGTCCAACTCCAGCTCCATCTCGACTTCACCGAAGGCAAGAAATATTAGCCTCCATCATCTATAAACCCAATCATCCACCCTTTGAGCCATCAACTGGTTGCCGTCACTAGAAAAGGGACAAAACAAAATCGGATTTTTGTTTGATTGGAGATGAGACGTTACTATAGTTGCATCATCATTAGAGATGAGGCATCGAAGCCTCCCACTCCACTGTCATTTTCTCTCCTTCCTTCCTATCTTCGTGAAGCCATCGTCCATTGAGATTTTTCTTGGAAGACAGTCATATCTTATCGTGCCAAGGATTTCCTATCTTCTTTGGTTTACCTACCATCAGCCACCATGGCTGTTATTGTCATCGCATCATCATCAAAGGTTAAGCTGGTGCAGACGTTTGCCATTATTGCCAGCCACCTTGAAAATCTTCTTCATCAAATCAAAGCAAGGCTTCTTTCCCCATTTTATTTTGATTTTCTTCTTCTTTTCACCTGGTCACTCACCACCACCACTAGCCATCACTGTTGCAGTTGGGACTATCTCCTCTTCATTGCCAAATGCCACAATAGGTTGCTAGCCCTGGCCATCCATTGCCTTGATGGGAGGAAGAGATGGAGAAAGGGGAAAATCCCATGTTTGAAGAAAGAAGATGAGGAAGAGAGAGATTTATTTTTTCTTACTCTCATCTCTCTCTACCTTCTTCTCTCTCTTCTTGGATTTAGGATCCATTAAAAAATGGAAGAAGAATTTAGAAGACTTGACAGCAGACCCAGGTTGATCCTAGAAGAAGGTTTTGAACTCATTCAGTGTGATCATTGACTCTCAACTTGACGAGCGCCAAGCATTGTTGCATTCCACATCATTGCCAAGTCCTATTGAGCTATAATCTAGTTCTTGATTGTAGTTTAACAATTTGGATCACCTAGATTGGGCTGACATTGGTCACTGGATGCTACTAGCTTTGCCCTTCTCCACCTTGGTCTTGGCCAAGCAACCCCAAAATCTGCCATAGACAATATTTGTCATATTCTTAACTTACCAACTAAGTCAACCAGATTTGATCCACTTGGACCATCGAATGCCACTATTCGATCAGCGGTATTCTTCTTTTAAGTTTTCCACCATCGACGAAAACCACTTTGTGTCTCTTTTTGATTGTTGGTTTTGATTCTAGATGGGAGCAAAAGTCCAAGTAAGAAGATGGTAACCGTAGGATTTTATGCTCTAGTTCGTAAATCAAGATAAATTTTAAATTTTATTTTAATTAGTCATGTATTAGATAGGCTTGAGAAACTTGAAATTAAGAGTAATTTAAATATTAGTATTGAATTAAAATTTAACAATAATTATTATTTTTATACTGATGGTTGATCGAAGATGAGTTTGAATTATATCGATTGATTGGATATATTAGGCATGGACTAGTAACAATGGCAACCAAGTTTGTCATCTATAGAGGTACAAATCCCTACACACACTCATCATTATATATACTATTTGTACCATTGGATTTGTGTCGTTAATTTTGTATTGTTAGATTCATATTGATGGATTTGTCTTATTTGAAATATTATTATTTTTATATAATTTTTTGATATGAATACATTATGTGTTGACTATACATATGTATCAATAATTGATGATACGATATATGCTTATGATATACTTATTGTGATCATACTATAAATTGAAATTGATTTGATAAAATCAACATATCATAATTAGATGGAAAAGATATGATTTAAACAGACCTTGTCATGTGGATATCTAGTTAGGAGTTTATGCATGGGATAGCCTTCACGAGCTTATATGTGGGATAGCCTGAAAGAGCTTATGCTGAGGCTAGCCTGTACAAATTTATGCATGAAAATTTGATCAATTACAAACTGGGGCATGATCTTGAGTAGTCTAAAATCGAAAAAAAGATTAAAAATTTAAAATTATGATAACAGAAATGGATGATAAGATATAAATTAATACCGAATAAATATTTCACTTGTTGGCATATAATGACACACCTTTTTTGATAAGATGGATATTTAATACATATTTATATCGATGTTTGTGTTATTCTGATATGGGATTTCATGCTTATTACTTATTATTATTTCAAATGGTAGTGCTACATTAGTGTGAATGTGCAAGATTCTTATTAGGCTGTCAAGCTCACAACTCTTCTCCTTTCTTTTTTAGAGTTATAAAATGCTTGTATTTAGCTATATTCAGATCCTAATTTGCAAGAATTGATTAGTTAAAGCATCATCAATATTAGTTGGATAACCAAATTTTCTAAATTATACAAGATTTGATATTTATTAATAAGGAATATTTGTTATAAGTTAAGATCAATAGTATACATGGGATTTTGAAAATTGTAATAAATTTTAAGATCTTGCATATTCTTTACATTGCATTTTGTAGCTGGCAATCTATCTAGATTGTTGATAATTTAAAATGAGCCCACCAAATTATTATATTTAGTATGCTTTTTCGGTGGCAATCTAGATTACCTCTCAGGAGGCAATTCAAATTATCTTGGAGAGAGGTGGCTATCCAAATGATCACTTATTTGGCAATATTGCAAAAGAATTTTTGAACAAAATTATCCCTAAAAAAAGTCACACAAAACCCATACCTCCATCCCCCTCCTCGGACTGCTCTTACCTCCCTTATTATATATAATAATATGATATAATATATTATAATATAATATATTATTATTATATTTTATAGTAACTATATTATATTATAATAATATAGTATATAATAATATATTTAATATATATTATATAAATATTATTATATATAATAATAAATTATATTTTATTATATTATTATATTATTATTATAATATATATTATATTAAATTAATATCTTATATTAATATAACATAGTATATAATATAACATTATTATATAATAATATAGTATATTATATTATATGATAATAATTTATTATTATATTATCATATCTTTT
>KE504768.1:1187915-1206424 GCA_000441515.1 Elaeis oleifera | reverse complement strand
TATTATATAATATAATATATAATATTATATTATTATATATAATAATATGGTATAATATGTTATATTATTATATTATTAAATGATATATTATGTTATATTATAATAGTTATTATAATATCATAATATAATATATATTATATTATATTAAAATATATTATATTATATTATTATTATTAAAAGTTAAGGGAGTATTTTAAGAATTTGATTTTATATTATCGATAATATGATTGTCATACCACACATATTAATCAAGATTTTTAGTAATTTTACTGCAATATTATCTACATGTATCAAATACAGTAATCAACATTACTGACAATTTAATAGTGGCAATCTATCTTGAAGGCAATCCAGATAATCTTCCAAGATTGCTTGGTGATGCACCTAAGAAAAATTCATCCGATCGCATGGGATGCCAAGAAGATAAAATATATTAACAATTAAAATTTTATAATATTTATAAATTTTCATCTTGATTCACAGTAGAAAAAGATCAAAGTTGAAAAAGCTCCTCAATCAATATACTTCATGAGATCCAGATGCGTGGATCCTCTACTTTGTATGCACGCCAAACGCTATAAAAGAGATGAATAAACTCTTTCTTCAGAGAGGAAGGAGATGAAGCCTTGTGATCAGATCCTAAGGCCTTGAAGAGCTCCACATGCCACCACAAAAGAAGAGAGGACACCAAAAGGAGGAGACACCCAAGGGAGCACACCAATAAGAGAGGACGTCCCAGGGAGATTGTCTCCACGCCTAACCCAACAATTGATTGATTTTTTTCTTCTCCACATCCCTCCTTATATAAGCAAGAGGTCTTAGATCAAATCAAACTCCTTTAGGTACTAAGAAAAAGACTCTCCATGTTTGAATCAAATCCAAACTCCCTAAAATATAAGGAATCCTAATCCAAGTAGGAAAAGTGTCTCCTTTTATTATGGCACACGCCCAAAGGGAGGGGCTATTTTCAGCCCCTTTCCAACCACCTTGGCCAGCCCATAAGGAGAGAAAATACATGAAAAAAGTGACTCAATATACTAAATCAGATTTGGTTAAATTTAGATTAATTCGAATCTAATTTGAATTTGATTTGAATTAATTTTGAAAAGACTATTGATCCTAATCTAATTAGAATTCTTATCCAAGTATTGATAAATTAACCCAATCAAGCCTTAGTAAAATTAAGCCTAATTAGATTAGATCTGATCTAAAAAATTAGGACTTAATCCATTCTCCCATAATTGCTTGGATCATTGATTTGATTTAATTTATTTCTAAAATTAAATTCGTACCTCATGCGCAGTGCTATCTAAATATAGTCAGTGTTTAATTTCGTATAATCTATAACTTAATTCTCAATCAAATTAATCTACATATTCAATCAAATCTCATACTTTCAAATTGATCATATAAATATTTGATTAATTTTTTTCTACATTATTTGAATTTTGTGCGTGTTCGAACACTAAGTCGGTAGTATAGAAATTCTTTCCTATACTAATCGAACTGACTATTTAGCAATGATACCTGACGTCCGGATAGATCGAATATTTACGAAGTAATATTCAAGAACCTCGACATATGATTATCATATAATTCATCTCTTTGACTCTAATGCTTAAGGTGTCCTAGGGTTTAACTATCAATCTTGAATAGTTATCCACATCATATTCAATCTTCAAATCCATCACATGGATTATCCTAGCCAAATTTATTAATTAAAATATAATGATATATTAACTCCTATAATTTAGAGGAGTCAATCCCATCATGATCCACACATAGACTTCGTAAGTACTTGACTGTACCCGATAATCTTCCATCACTGCATTAAAAATATAGGTAGTCTGATACTAAAGCATAATGAGTTGCTTGTAAGTTACTATAGTAATCTCAGGTCTGAGAGATACTTATGTCTATACTTTTTGCGAGCTACCCTTGACAGCAGAGCGCTCAGTAGGTGAGCCACTTATTCAGTGATGATGTACTCCTATATCTCATCTGTATGTCATACCAGTGTCTCTACACTTCTTGATTATGAGGACAACCAACTTATATGCACACAATGACCTATACTCGATAAATATCATCGTCCTATTAATGACGTATCATTTGATCGCGAACATGTTTAAGAACTATTCGATAAATCCTCTTTTATCGATCATAATATAGTTCTAAAGATTTTATCACAATGCAAGAGTTCTAATAATGAAGATGTTCACCTTGTGATGAAAAAGTCAATATAATTTTATTCATTGATCAATAATTCATATATAAATTTAATTATTATAATAAGTCAATTGGTTTAGGATATAATTTCTAACAATTTTTATTTGGACTAAAGCCAATCAGGGTAGTATCTTATACCCATCTTTCACTTATGATCATCGAACTTTTTGATCTCGAGAGTTTTAGTAAAAGGGTCGGCCAGATTCTCTTTTTCGTCAATCTTTTTCAGCTTGTGTCACCTCAATCCATGATTTCACAGACAAGATGATAGCATCGCAGAATGTGTCTGGTTCTATGGTGCAACTTGGGCTTCTTTGCTTACGTTATGGCTCCAGTATTATCACAATATAGTAAAATTGGACCATCAAAAGAAGAAACCACTCTAAGTTTGGTGATGAACTTCTTCAATCAAACAGCCTCTTTTGTATCATCAAATGCCACAATATATTCTATTTTGCATATTGAGTCAACCATCGTATGCTGCTTGGGACTCTTTCAGTAAATTGTTCCTTCATTCATGATGAATACGTAGCCCGACATATTTTTGCTATCATCATAATCTGATTGAAATTAAAATCAGTATATCCACAAGTTTCAAATCAGTATCTCCATAGATAAGCCACTGATCCTTAGTATTTCTCAAATACTTAAAGATTATCTTCACAACCTTCTAATGGTTTTCTCCCAGATCAAATTGGTAACTACTCACTACTCCTAGTAAATAGACCACATCTGATCTCGTATACATCATGGCATACATGATAGATCCCACTGTCGAGGTATATAGGATTCTACTCATATGCTCTCTCTCCTAAAGGGTTGTCAGATAATCTTGCTTGGAGAGAAAAATTTTTGGTCTATCCGTAGATAGCCCTTTTTGAAATTCTCCATGCTGAACCATTTCAGTATGGTATCGATGTACATGGATAGGAACAATCCAAGCAACTTTCTTGATCTATCTCTATAGATCTTCATCTCTATGATGTAAGATGCTTCTCTCAAATCTTTCATAGAAACTATGATGATAGCCATAGCTTTACATTTTATAAAGCTGAAATGTTATTTTCTATTAATAACATATCATCCATATACAGTACAAGAAAGATGACTACAGAATTGTTAGTCCACTTGTAGATGCAAGACTCTTCTTCATTCCTAACGAAGCCATATATTTTGATCGTCTTATCAAAATGCATGTTCTAACTCTGAGATGCTTACTTCAATCCATAAATGGACCTATTTAGCTTGCATACTTTAGATTTATCTGAAGATGTGGACCTTTTAAGCTATATCATATACATCTTTCTTTCAGCTCTCTATTAAGAAAAGTAGTTTTGACATCCATTTGCTAGATCTCAAAATCTAAGGGTGCCGCTATCGTAGGCATAATTCGGATGGACTTGAGCATTGCCACAGGAGAGAACATCTTGTCATAGTCAATACCATAATGCTGACAGTATCTCTTGGCAACTAGACAGGCTTTATAGGTCTCCATCTTTTCATCCACTTCTCTTTTCTTCTTAAAAATCTATTTACACCCTATGGATTTAATCCCTTTGGATGGATCAACCAGTGTCCATACACCATTGATCTCCATAGACTCCATCTTGGATTCATGACATCAAGCAATTTCTAGGAGTCAGACCTTTGCATAGCATCCATGTAGGTGATCGGATCCTCATCATTCTCATCTAGTTCGATAAGATCACCATCCCGAATCAAGAAATCATAGTGTTTATCCGATTGATGTGGTACTTTATCAGATCTCTTTAATGGTGCCTCTACAATCTCTAGATTGGATTCTCCAATCAAATCTGATTCTATATGTGCCGATATTTTTATCTCACGAACCTCACTAAGTTTAATTTTAGTGACATTAGTTCCTTCCCTATAGAACTTTTTTTCTAAAAAGATTGCCTTGTTGTTGACGAATACCTTTTGTTCTTCAGCGAGATAGAAGTAGCACTCTTTAGTTTATTAGGATACCCTATGAACAAGCATTTATCAGATCTAGGTCTAAGCTTGTCTGTCTTTAAATGCTTTATATAAACTGAACATCTCCAAATCCTAAGGTGCGAGAGCACTGGCTTACGTCCTGACCATATCTCATATGATGTTTTATTTACAGACTTGCTCAGAACTTTATTAAGTATGTACCAGGCAGTTTCAAGAGTATATCTCCAAAACAAGATTGGTAAAGTCACAAAATTCATCATGGATTAAACCATATCTAATAGTATTCGATCCCTCCTTTCTAACACCCCATTATGTTGTGATATTTTAGGAGAGATCCATTATGAGAGAATCTCATTCTCTTCTGACATGTTAGAAAATCACTGAAGAGGTATTCACCTTCTTGGTTTGATCAAAGAATTTTAATACTCTTTTCAGTCTATTTTTCTACTTCATTACAGAATCGTTTGAACATTTCAAATGATTCGAATTTGTGCTTCACAAGATAGATGTACCTATACATCAATAGATCGTCAGTAAACATAATGAAGTAATAATATCTTCCTCTGGCACCTATATTCACAGGTCTACATACATCGCTATATACTAGGCCTAGAATATCACTGGTTCGCTTACCTCTTCTCTTAAAAGGTGATTTGGTCATTTTGTTAAGTAGACAGAATTCACAGATCGATAATGATTCACAATCATTAATTTCAAGGATACTCTTCTTCATTATCCTGTCTATCCTATTTTTGTTCACATGAACCAGCCTACAATGCCAAAGATAGGTATCACTGACATTATATATCCTAGGGTGTTTGTTTGATGTGTACATTATACCAATAGGCTGTGATAGTAAATATATGGCATATTTCAATTATCCTCGCATGATTTTAATATCATTTATAATGATATCACAAAAATCATCTTTTATTAAAATTTAAAATCAAATTTGGATAAAAACCTACAGAGATGACATTCATCAAAAGAAAGGACAATAATGATACTTATCTAACATGACACTACTAGATTCGAAATAAGCTGCATAGTTCTAAAACTAGAACTAGAACAAGACTTTCATCTCTAATATTCAGGAACCGCTCACCTTCTTAAATATCTTACTGATCTGTAGTCCCTGCAACGAATTAAAATATTAATTGGACTTTCGATATCCAATTTCTAGATAGTAGTATCACATACAGAGAAATTATAAAGAATTATCATATAAGTACCTTGTGAAGCAATAAATTGCTTACTTCTCTTGTTCTTTGGCCTGTTTGGATCAAAGGAAGCTATATATGTAGGATAATTTTCTTTTAATAATCTAGCTTCTTGTAGAAGAAGCATTCTGCTTGTCTGTTATTGACTTTCGACTTCTTGCCCTGCTTTAGCTTTGAATCGGTGGCACGAACTTTTTGCACCTTCTTCTTCTTTCTTCTCTTGGAGGAACGACGACTTGCAGACGATCCTTCCACAATATGCACTGGCTCCTTCTAGAGCTGATGGTCCTTCTCGAATGTCTGCAACAACTCTAGCAAACCATAATAATTTACTGCAGGCTTGATCATTCTATAATGACTCAAGAAGGGTAGGTAGGACTTCGGTAGTGAGTTTAGGATAGCATCCTTGTCCAACTATTTATGCAACAGAAAGCCAAATTTATTCAAGCATTAAATCTACTTGATCATGTGCAATACATAATTTGTGACTGATGCTCCTTCTCGCATATGAGCATTGAACACAACGCAAGAGGTGTTTTGTCTCTAGCATCCTCAGGGGTGCTGAAGGACTCATTCAACAATTAAATCATCTCCTCGAATTTCACATCTTTGAACTTACAACTTAGTTCATCATTCATGGCTGCTCTCATAACATAACACACCATAGTGCAGTCACTAAGCCACTTCATATAAATATCTCTCATAGCATGGGTGCATTGGTGACAGGTTCTTTGGGTGCGAGATCCGTAAGCACATACAGGATCCTTTCGTGCTCGAGAACGATCTTAAGCTTTCAATACCAGCTATCAAAATTTAGTCTGATAACCTTATCGCTGTCCAACAGCGATCGAAGTAATAATATATTGACCACAGTTTAAAAAAAATCAAAAATCTATTAGTATATGAATTATTTAAATTCTAAAGACATAGACTTTAGTCTAAAAATTTTCTACTATTTTATATGAATTGATAGCCTCTACCTCTAATTTAAAAATTATATTAATCTCTTAGCAGGTACTAAAATCTACATGGACTGCATTCGGGCTCGAGTGTAGCTCGACCGACCCTAGTGCATCCATGGATAAGGTCTTAGCCAATTATTTCATCAATAATTTCTAGCAATTAGGTTTTATCCCCGACATCTCTTCAGCATGTATGTGGCACCTCTACTGAAAATTCTGGTTAGATCTAACCATTAACATGACTATACCAAGCACATCTAACAAATGAATGTCCAGACCTGAGTGTGGCTCGACCAACCTAACCATTGATCTGAAAGGAACAACAAGGTGGTCATATAATGAATAATAATTTTAATACCCAATAGACACCAGGCATGTAGTGCCTCCAATGCCTATTTAGAATATTGAACGTATTATCATGCACCTTAATGGGAGGCTATAAACTGGTTATTCTCATAACTGTATCATTTAAGGACCTAATAATTTAGAGAATTTGATTTAATGATTTAAAATAAGAGAAGAGATTGACTTACGAGTCATAAATTCTTTCACTGACTTTACCAAGTCATGAAGAGGACTTGATACAAGCTGGTCTAGAGATACCTAAATCAGTCACACTGATTTACCTTAATAGCATGGGTCAGCTCGAATCAATCAATGACCTAATCAAAATATGATCTATCAAATTGACCAAGTAAGTGAGATCGATGGGAGGGTCTGCCTCAGCTTGCCTTAGATATCATCAAAATAATCAGATAAGCAGATTATCAATTAAAATCATCGATCGAATTATCTTGCAATATTGCCAAACTTACTTTAGACATCAATTATTGGATTAGTTTCAATTCAGTCAGCCAAAGAACTTAGGCTAAACCTTTGAGCCACGATCATGGTCCAATTGGTATGGTCAAAATATGGACTTGATCAAACTATAACCATTGAGGTTGATCTATAAAATTTTAACCTATTCTAATTCAATATTTGATTAGATATAATTAATTTCTCTAATTAGTCCATATTTATTTCTAATCCTAGGTCTAACCTAGTTAGATGATCTGGTTTATGCTAACCTATTGTCCATCGATGTATGAGGTATCTTAAAATCTTCAATTCTCAAATCTAGATCTTTTTAAAAACTTAATTCCAAATTAAGTATGTAAAATATGTATTTCTATTTATAGAACTATTCTACTAGAATTTCAAGTGAAGCATACTATATATTTCAAATCAACAACTAATTTTCAAATACTATGTTTAATAATTAAACATGTATCAATTTCATGTATACATCATATGTATCATAGAAATTTAGATTTCTACATCATATGCAACATACAATTCAGATCATAAAATTTATTTTTTATATTTAAATTTATTTTGCTAAAATTATAATTAACTATAAATCATTTTAGACCTAATCTAAATATATTCATGATCAAATAATTTAAAATTTTTTTGCTATTCTTCATTATGAGACTTGATCATAATGGCATCTCTACATGTCATAAGAGTACCACATCAAATAGGAAGAAAAGATCTTTAAATCCTACTTACTCTTATGATCAGATGGCTTTGTGATCCTTTTAATTCGAGTACTGGACTATTAAGATCTAAAATCTAATTTCAAAAAGTAATTACATCATCATGTAAATTATCAAACAAACTAGGTATGCACATGAATATGATCATATCATATATGTTATACGTCTAATCCTATTAGATCATCACATCAGATATATTATTTTAGATCAGAAACTAAATTTATACCATATATAAATAATTAATTTATATCTAAAATAATATAGAAATCTATTCTAAACATATGTGTGATTGCATAGAAAAATTTTGATTAGAGATGTGATCAAACATGTATCGATATTACACTAAAATCAGATCTAAAACTTTATCAAATAAATTCAAATCTGAGCCTGATTCAAACTTTAATTTTCTAATTAAATTATATTATAAAAATCTATCAAATAGATTTAAATCCATGCATAATCGGGTATTAAATCAGCACAAAAATCTATACAAAAATTCTGCTAAAATAGATTTTCAGCAGTCCGAATTCAGGGGCTGATTTTGATTTAATACTCTGATCAAAACTAATAAAAATATATAAGAGATATTAGAAGAGATCAAAATTTAATCACATCAAAATTTGATTCAAAATCAGATAAAAAAATCAAAAAAAATTCAAATTTGACAATGCGATCATAACATATGAGGTTGGCTCTGATACCAATTAAAGAAAAAATTCATCCGATTGCATTAGATGCCAGGAAGGTAGAATAAATTAGCAATTAAAATTTTATAATATTTATAAATTCTCATCTTAATTCACAGCAGAAAAAGATCAATATTGAAATAGCTCCTCAATCAATATACTTCGTGAGATCCAGATGCGTGGATCCTCTACTTCGCATGCATGTCAAATGCTGTAGAAGAGAGGGATGAACTCTTTCTTTAGAGAGGAAGGAGATGAAATCTTGTGATCAGATCCTAATATCTTGGAAGAGCTCCACATGCCACCACAAATGGAGGGAGGATGCCAAGAGAGAGGGAGACACCCAAGGGAGCACGCCAATAGGAGAGGACATCCAAGGGAGATTGTCTCCATGCCTAACCCAACAATTGATTGATTTTTTCTTCTTCACACCCTCCTTATATAGGCAAGAGATCCTAGATCAAATCAAACTCTTTTGGATGATAGGAAAAGGATTCTCCATATTTGAATCTTAATCCAAGTAGGAGAAGTGTCTTCTTTCATTATGGCACACCTCCAAGGGGAGAGGGTTGTTTTCATCCCCTTTCCAACCATCTTGACTGATCCACAAGGAGAGAGAATATCTAAAAAAAATGACTAAGTACATCAAATCAGATTTGATTCAAATTTGAATCAATTTGAATCCAATTCGAATCGGATCATTTGAATCAATTTCGAAAAACTACTGATCCTAATCCAATTAGGATTCTTATCTAAGTCCAACTTGATAAATTAATCCAATCAAGTCTTAATAAATTAAGCCTAATTAGATTAGATCTAATCTAAAGTAATATGACTCAATCTATTCTTCATAATCGCTTGGATCATTGATTTGATTTAATTCATCCCTAAATCAAATCCGCACCTCATGCACAGTGCTAGCCGAACATAGTCAATATTAATTCCATATAACCTATAATTTAATTCTCAATCAAGTTAATCTACATGTTCAATTAAGTCTCATACTTCCAAATCAAACATATAATATTCGATCAATTCTCTCCTATATTGTTTGATTTTTATGTGCGACTCCATAGGTTCGAATACTAAGCCGGTAGTACAGAAACTCCTTCCTATACTAATTGAAGTGACCATCTAGCAATGATACTTAACGTCTGAATAGGTCGAATATTTATAAAGCAATATTCAAGAACCTCGATATATGGTTACTGCATAATTCATCTCTTTGACCCTAATGCTCAAGGTGATCTAGGGTTTAACTGTCAATCCTGAACAGTCATCCACATCATATTTCAATCTTTCAAATACATTACATGGATTATCCTGATAAAAATTTATTAGATTGAAATACAGTGATGCATTAACTTCTATAATTTGGAGGGGTTAATCCCATCTTGATCCACACACAGACTTCACAAGTACTTAATTGTACTCAGTAGCCTTCCGTCACTGCATTAAAATACAGATAGTCTGGTACATAAGCTTAGTGAGTTACTTGCAAGTCACTATAATGATCTCAGGTCTGAGAAATACTTATGTCCATACGTTTCGTAAGCTGCTCTTGACAGTAGAGTACTCAGTAGGTGAGTCACTTGTTCAATGAGGATGTACTCCTACATCTCACCTGTATGTCATATCGATATTTTTACACTCTTTGATTACGAGAACAACCAACCTATATAGCACACAACGACCAACACTCGATAAACATCATCGTCTTATTAATGATGTATCATTTGATTGCGAACATATTTAAGAACTATTCGATAAATTTTCTTTATCGATTATAATATAATTCTAAGGACTTCATCATAACATAAGAGTTTTAATAATGAAGATGTTCACCTTGTGATGAAAAAATCAAAATAATTTTATTCATTGGTCAATAATTTATATACAAAATTTAATCATTTACAATAAGTCAATTGATTTTAGGACATAATTCTCAATAACACCAAATGCAACCTTAGGGCTTTGCCCTAAGGAGTGTGCATGTCATGTGGACAACCTTGGGTGTTGGGTTTGGGGCATGACAAGGAGATATATAAGATAAGATAAGTTATTTAGTAATACAAACATCTTGTCTCATCCAAATAAAGGAGACAAAAGCTCCATAAGATCCAAAGACTCTAGCACAAACATGTTATATAAATGAAGCTACCCATTAAACAAAAACTTGCTATGCTCCTCATGGTAGTGTTTGGTGATTTAAATGGGATCACCATGGTGATCTAAGATCATCGATAATCCAGATCTTATGGTGATCTGATACCTAGTGATCTAAGATTACTATATTGATAGATCATGGTCCAGTTACTAAAGATCCCTAAGTATCTATGAGTAACTTGTTTGATATTCCATAGGATTAATAATGACATGACTAGAATCTATAAAATATATTTATTAGTCCTAAAATTATTAATCCTATAAAATATATTAATTTTTTATAGAATTAATATTTTATTATACTTATAATGTATTACTTATTAATGCATATATCTATTTTAATTAGAAAAATAAATAAATAGAAGTAGTATATTAAATACTTTTATTATATAAATATAAAATGCAATAAGATATTTTTGCTCCAATTTAAATTATCATTGAATCATGAGATAACAATAATATGTTTAATAATATATTATAATATATCATATATCACAAATATATATAATAATAAATAATTAATATCATATATAATATTGATATAATTTATTAATGATATATTGATATATCAATTTTTTGCTAAATTAAAGGATATTTTGTATTTAAAACTTTAGCTTAAGATCACTGTTTGGGGTTAATCTTTGATTTTCAACCTCAAGGATAGATATCCCATTACGGAGTTGAGTGGTGATTTGAGAAGTATGGGTGATTTGAGATCGTTGCCATATAGAATCATCATGGTACAATCGAATGTAGTAATCTCATTACCTCGATCCCCTCATTCTTGATCTTGGATGGATCACCCCATATCAAATACCTTAGGTGTATAATACAAAAGTTACATAAACTTTTTTTTGTAGAAAAATAATATAGAAGTTGAACAACTATTATTTCAGGAGAATGTTGTGTTACTCTATGTCGCTAAACCAAAAATAATCCTGTCAACAAATGCATTGCACATGCATAGAGCTTCCAAACCATGTCAAGTAGAGTCATGCACTTTATTACTTTTATTCAAAATATATATCACTATTTATTCAAAAAAAGTAAATTTAGTTTTTATCCAAGATTTAGTTTTAAGATCTATTTAGATAACTAAAATTGGATGTTAGTAAGTGAGAGAAAACTTATATTTGGTTGGTCAAGTAAAATTGAGGCCATGTAGTTGGAGTTGCAGATGCCCTCTCCTTGGTGCATCTTGATGGTCGATTTTACATTTGTACCATGATGGTTGGGTTTTATTGGGCTTAGGGTTGCCTCATGTGGGAGTTCTTAGGGTGCAAAAGAAGTAACCCAAACTTACTTATACTTTAAGCTGGAAAGGAAAGAGACCAACAAAATAGGTTTCAATTCACTGGCAATTATGAAATGAATATTAACACATAAAAATAATAGGACTTATGGTTTTAAGGGAACATTTTATGCTGGCTTACTCTTAACTAAGTTGTCTTGGTTATACTAAAAAATGTTGGTTTACATAGATTCAATCCATGGTGTAGTAAATTAGCTATAAATTCTTTAGGTTTTCATCAATTGCTAGTAGGTAATCCCTATTACCGTCTGAAGGCTCTAAGTAATGTTATATTCAAAGTAACCTTGAGATCTATTTGATGAAAAGTTAATGAAAGCCAAACAACCTGATAAGTTGGCCATAACATGTCCTTTATCACTCCTAGCAGGCTTTCAAAGTGTAAGGTATTGTTAGAGTTTTGGGAGGGATAACTCAAAAATTTCCCTTCCCTCTAAAGTTCTCTAAAGCCTTTGTAAAGTGTTTAGTACCATATTGGAAGGGGACAATTGTTTCTTGATGTTTATAAACCATCTTTGCTTGGGGGCCTTGGGGCGAGGTGGATTTTTATGGGGATGATGTTCAATTTATTTTCTTTATTTTCTTCATTGTACTTTATTTATCTTTTATTTTATTTTATTGAAATTAAAAGGTCACTTTCGTTCGAGGTCAAATGATCAATTGATCATTTTCCTGTCCAGATGTATTCCTTTTGACCTGTTGCTTCTCTTCTATCAGCTGGTCAAAAGATTGTTTATTGGCTTCTACTCATGGTTTATAAAAGGTCATGAGTTTTGACCTTTAGGGTATATAAAAATTAGCAACATCTGTTTTGCTTTTTCACCTCCAATGCTTTTATCACTCTTTATTTCTAATTTGGTTAGTGAGTATTAACGAATGATACTCAACCTTCTCTACAATCATGCTCAAAGGGAGAATACCCCAGCCATATCATAAGGCAGAATGCCTACTGACATTGGCCCAAGGTCAGAAATTTGACTTAGGATAGTGCCCAGCATGCTTTTGGGTCTTTTTTCTTTTGCTTCTTAAATCAATGAGCCAATCCAACCGGACCCTAGATAAGTCAATGTTTTGATTTTATCATTTATAGTACTATTTGAATATATCTAAAACTCTTCTTTCATGAGATTTGTCATAACATTCTAAGGCAAAATTACTTTTCTCTAAACTATTATCAAAGATCGATTTCTATATTTAAACTTTGATATACTAAGATTATATTAGTGCTTTTATTATTTTAAGGCTGATAACTTACATCTCTATTTTGGGTTCTTATGTCTGCTCTGAAAATACAGTCCTAGTAGTCATTAAACTCTATTAGCAGCTATGATCAAACCCTCCAAATCAAGTTTCTTATGATTTTTATCATACATCAATGGGTGCTGAGGAAGCCTCGATTCTTAAATTCGAAAAGTTTAATGGTCATAGATTCCTAAAATGGCAAGAGCAACTTGAGGCCTGATTAATTATACTTGGCCTAATTACTGCCATTAGAGAAAGGCGACCGTATGATGTTTCCTCTTCTTCATCTAGATCAAGATCATCTACTTCTAAATCATCTGATTCCTCAGACGCTTCTCGAACTAATAAATCACTAGAAAAATTAAATTCCATTATAGGTTTAGAATCCTTAGTTGTCTTTCAAATGACCTTTATGAAACCTATAGAAAATATAAAACTATTAAGAAACTTTGGACAACCCTAAAAGATGCCTCTAGTAGAGACAATGAGAGGGCCATGAGATTTATCATTAGTGACTTTAGTACTTTCAAGATGGTAGACAATATCCTTACGGACGACCAAACCCATTATTGTAAAATTTGGTCCGATAGATTCATAAAGGGGGCTCAACATTAGATGAGAATTATCAAGTCTCTTATCTAATTGGTATAGACTAATTTTGGATGTGATCTTAGAAATCCAAGGTAATCTTACCCTTAGACCTGCCATCCAAGTCATTAGAATGGAAGACAAGTGTAGACTATGAGATTTGAAGGACAACCAAATGAAAGCCAAAGTAAATCTAACCAAATCTGAGAACGTAGAGCAAAAACCTAAGAGTCGGCCTAAGAGTCGGGACTACCATAACCAGAACAAAACCTTTAGACCCAAAGATTTAAAACCAGAGGTAAAGGAAGATGGGTAGATTTCAAACTAGTCCAAACCTAATTCTCAAAGAATAGGGAACAAAAACCTGTTGATGGGAGGTTTTGCTTGGGTTGTGGCTAAGGTAACCACCTTGCATATCAATGCTTCTATCGAAAGAAGGAAAAGATTGTGACCAAGAGAACAAAGAACCACTCAATCTAAACCTTTGATCAGTATAGTAGAAGAAAAGCCATCCCTCTTTAGGTTCGTGTCCTTCATCCCTTCAATTAACTTTATCCATAAGAATATTGATTGGTGGTTAGATTTTAGTGCCAATATCTATGTTTGCACTAATAGAGCATCTTTTTTCTCTTATGAGGACTCAAGTAAAGGAAGTGTAATCATAGAAAATAGAATAGTTGTCAATATTTTGAGTAGTGCTAATATCAACCTAAGATTTATCTCTGAAAAAATATTATCCTTCAAGATTTGCAGCATGTTCTTGACATCAGAAGAAATCTTATCAATAGATCCTTATTTGTATGGTTAAGACATAAGATTGTGCTAAAGTTCAATAAGCTTGTAATTTCTAATGGTGGTGTATTTTATTGGTAAAAGATTTATCCCTAAGGGATTATTCAAACTCAATATAATTTTTTCTTTAATTAATATTTTTTTTTCAGATCCTTCTCAATTGAATTCTGAACCTAATGATGTTTGGCATGATAAACTAGGTCATGTAGGTTTCAAATCTATCAAAATGATATTCAATCTTAATCTTATTCTTAAACTCGAGATTGATCATAAATCTAAGTATGAAATCTATGCTTAATCCAAATAATTAGAAAATCTTTCAAACCCATCCCCAAAGAAATACTCAACTCCTTAAATTAATTTATAATGATGTATGTGATTTTTGTAGGAATCCAACCTATAGAGGTAGTTGTTATTTGTGACCTTTATTAACGACTTCTCCAGATTTATTATTCTACCTCCTAAAGACCAAGGATGAAGTCTTCAATAAATTTAAGATTTTCCAAGTTGAGGTTGAAAATCAAACTGAAAATAAGATTAAAATCTTGAGATCTAATAGAGGAGGTGAATATTCATCAAATGATTTTGGTAGCTTTTACGAAGAACATTATATAATTCATGAAGTTACTACTTCTTACTCTCCTCAATCCAATGGCGTTGCTGAATGGAAGAATAAAACTCTATTATATATAGTTAAAACCATAATCATAAGTTTTGGTGTTGCAGAAAACTTATGGGGATAAGCTCTTTTGACTTATATTTTTATCCTTAATAGAATTTCATCAAAGGATAAAAGATGACTCCCTATAAGTATTGGAAGGGACATGCACTAGAGTTGAGTTACTTTCTAACCTGAAGGTTCTTAGCTAAGGTTGTCATTCCTGAATGTAAAAGAATAAATAGGTCCTAAAACTATTGGTGCAATTTTTGTTGGCTATTTTCTTGATAGTGATACTTATCGTTTTCTTGTTATTCATTTTGATTCAATGATATATATCTATTAATACTATTATTGAATCTAGATGTAATCTACTTTGAAGATGTATTTCCTTTCAAAACTCGAATCCTTAGATCCACATCTGATTATGACTCTTATTTCTTATCTAATTCAACTCAGATCTCTAGTTCTCTGATCCCTAATGATCTTACATCTAATCATCCTGATCTTCTTTCTAAGCCCACAAGGAGCTAAAGAGTTATGATCAAAAGATCCTGGGTGAAAATTTCTATACTTTTTTGGTTGAGGATATCTTACCTCATACTAGGAAGCTATAAGATCACCTAGTGCTCCTTTTTAAAAGGGGGCTATTAATAATGAAATTGAATCCATTATTGAAAAGTATAAAGCATGACTTGTAGTCTAGGGTTTTGGACAAAAAGTCAGTATTGATTTCTTGGATATTTATGTTCCTATTGCTAGTATTACCACTATCGCTATCCTCCTTACTCTTGCTTCTATCCATTAACTTCTTATGCATTGAATAGATATGAAAACAGCCTTTCACCATGCATGGAGATCTCGATGAAAAAATCTATATGACTCAACCTAAGTTCTTTATAGGTCCAAAACAAGAGCATAAAGTGTGTAAGCTTATTAAATCCTTATATGGGTAAAAGCAAGCATCTAAATAATGGCACGAGAAGTTTAATAGTATTATCCTTTTATATGATTTTCTAAACAATGAATTTGATAATTGTCTCTATCGTAAAAGACTTGATGATCGATATATTCTTCTTTGCCTCTATGTTAGTAATATCTTGATTCTATCTTCTGACCTTGATTAAATTAATGATGTCAAGAAATTTTTTTCCCATCATTTTGATATAAAAGATTAAGATGAAGCTGATCTAATCCTTGACATGAAGATCATTCAATCCCTGAATTATATATCTCGATCTCAATCTCACTACAACCAATTGTTGATCAATAAATTTGGTTGTTCTGATTTTTCTCTTATATCTACTCCTTTTGATCCTTCTATCCAACTATCGAAGAATTCTAATAAACCTATAAATCAAGAAAGATATGCTCAAACCAATCTCTTATATATCTCTCCAATTGTACTAGACCTGACATTGCTCATGTTACTTCTAAGCTTAGTTGATATACTAGTAATCCTAGTAGGGCTCATTAGATTTCTCTAGAAAGAGTTTTTAGGCATCTTAAAGGATCTACTTCATATTGTCTTAAATTTATTTTCAATTCAGTTGCATTAGAGGGGTATAATGTTGCCAACTAGACTTTTAATTCTTCTGATAATAAATTCATTCTAGCTATATATTCCTTCTTGATGTTAGTATTGTATCTTGGAAATTATCCAAACAAACTATGAAAATTGAACTTATTACTCTTGATTTTACTTACTCTGAAGCTGAATAGGTTAAAGATCTATTATTTGAAATTTCATTGACTTTTTCTCTCATTCCTCCTATTTCGATCCATTGTGATTAGAGCTGCAATTGATTTTTGCAAAAAAAAACTTATAAATTCAAAATAAAGACATATAAAAGTAAATAAAGTATATAAGAAAGTAAAAATCCATGATATTATTTTTTATCTTATATGAAAATAATAATAATCTTACTGACTGCCTTAATAAAGACTTAAATAGGACTAAAGTCCTGGAGTCTTTGAAGGGGATGGGACTTAGTCTATAATAGAGTTTTCAGCAGAAAAAACCTAATCTCTGTGATAGAAGACCCCTTGAAGGAGGTTTAACGTGATAATAACAAGTTGATTGGCTGACCAAGGAGTATATTTTTTTATATATATAAAAGTCCTCACTCCACCCCATCCCTATGGTGATTAGTGCTCCAATATACATGTTAAGGAAGAACATAGCTCTAAATGAGATCCAAAGAGATAATTTTCTTGAGATGTGACTATATACACATCCTTAGAGGGCTCATCTATATGAGAGCTTCCATATACAGCCACGGTTAGAGGATATGGACAAACCCCAGATGCTCTCACGAATAGCAAATACTTATGCAAGACCAATAAATGCAACCCAGTGACATATCTTTTGTACTACGATAGTGTGTGGTAGTTGAAGTCTATATCAAAAAATATAGTTCAAGATCTAGTTTATTTGATTTCTTCAAAATGAAAACTACCTACACTAAATGAGGTTAAACCACTTTTCCCATTATATAGTATAAATACTTAACAATAAATTTTAATTATTAATTTAAATAATCATTGTTGTGGCAGAATTTCATCCTTGGGTCGGATTGACTAGAGTTGGATTGCAATAATAGGTCAGCGATGGCAGGACCTGCAAGAAAGTCTCCGACTGGAGGTGGCTCTGGTGGGGATGAAGGAAAGTATAGTGATTTTATGCATATATTTTAAAATTTACAGTGAAATATATATAGATTAAATAATTTAATTTATAATACATGTATAGATCAAATCTAAAACTATCATACAGGATCTATGACATAAACTAATATGCATGTATGTAAATCTGAAATCTAAAATTCAATAAGTATAAATCATATCTATATATAATTAGATCATATCTAATTTATATTTAAATCATATCTAAATATGAATTCAGTTCAAAACTTCATACTTAAGCGTGGATAGTAGATCACTGCATCCAAAATTTATGATAGTTGATTTTTCATGATGCTCAGTAGTTGCACATGTGTCCGATCTCTACCGGTATCCACACGAAGCCCATGTGCTGATCGATGACCCGAAAGTGTTAGCTCACGAAGATACCATATTTTGACTGATCTAAGAGAAACATGAAGAAGATGAAGAACAAAAAGATCCTCTCCTTTTCTTTCTAGATTCATGCATCAATTCT
>KE504768.1:1162011-1172449 GCA_000441515.1 Elaeis oleifera | reverse complement strand
CAAGAATATCGTCAAGAGTGCAAGATGTCGTAGGTACAAGCTCACTGCTGACACACACTACATCTCATGCGAAGATGAGAAGTATTAGATGCTGTAGGCACAAGATCACCGCAGGCATACAATGCCACTCGTAAGGGCTAACTTACAAGACCCTCAAGAAAAGTTTGATAACTTCGAGATGGGGCTAACTTATCAAACCCCTGTAGAGTTCGAGTCGCACGAAAGTAAAGAGAGACCCCTAGAAAGCTTTGAAGGGATAACTAATCAGATCCTCAGAACACCACCGAAGAGCCCTAAATGCCATAGGCACAAGCTCGCCATCGGCACACACAGCCTCTTCAGAAGAAGGATAAAAAGACGGATAATGTATGGTTAGAGGTATTACCTCAATAGTACTCCTTCCGTCTGAGGCATTGTCTCAAACTCAGGAGTAGGAGGGTAGTGTTGAAATAATTATTATGATTTATGAATGGTCAGATTACATTCAAGTTGTTCTGAATTATTCTAAATATGTTCCTTCAATCAAAGTTGTCCTAAGTATATCTATGCTAAAGCTAAGCAATCTAGAACCTTATGCGTACTGAGCTGAGTACTGAGCATTTTCTCATGCTGATCTAAATACTTATTTGTGCTGTTCTCTATGAGCCAAGCAAGAATCACAAAGTCCACAAATATAAATTTAAAATTGGAAACAAAGCTTTCCCTTTTTATTCATTAAAGCCTTACAAAGAAAAAGCTAGTGCTTCATGCACTTTACAAAGAAAAAGCTGGTGTTTCAAACATTTTAGAGGACAGTTGCTCTAGGCATTGTCTTACAAACAAGAGAAGAAAATAAGGAAGGTAAGATGAGAAAAGAAGGATAGCAAAAGAAGAAAAGGAGGACGGCAGAAGAAGGAGAGGAAATAAGAGGAAAGATGAGAAGGAACGTCCCGCTGCAATTGATGGAGCATCAGATCAGTCAGATGAGTTGGTTCGATCTTCATCCATCGAGGACTTCACCTCCTCACCATCTGGACGAGTTGATTCAATCTTCATCCATCGAGGTCTCCATCTCTTCATCAGTACCGCCAGTCTGTATGCCGTGAAGTTCTAGATACAACATCATTCTCAGCAGACAGGCCTTACAATCATTGAAGCCCAGGGTGAAGGTGGCAGCTGCAATGTCAAGCATTTTCCTTCTAAACACCATAGAATCTCGAAACTCCGTAATGTAGTGCTCTCGAACTACAAACGGGATATGCTCAAGCAGAGGAGGAAGCTTGGTCACAGGAGGCAAAGGAGGGGGAGCCCTATGAGAAGTGGATGCACCGGCCCATCTAGCTCTCTCCCTTTCATGGGCTAAGTACCTCCGACGAACATCCCTTGCAATAGCATTTCGCTCTCTCATCCATCTCTTAATTAACTCTAAGGGTGGCAGATTCGAAGGCGACGACATGGCAACAGGTAGAGAATGAGATTTCTTGCCACAGAAGGAGGGATAGAGATCCTTTTACTTTCTGGTTCTTATTTATAGGCACTAGCAGCCACATCAATCATCAATCAACACTTTTCAGCAATTAATGACACACCTTCTCTAGAGTGGGAATAAATTTCTGTGACGCTTCGTAAATAAAATGTGGCTACGTGGTGCATCTCTATAGACCCTGTGTTGTTTCTCAGGCATGACCTTATCAAGAGAGTCATCGACCATCATTTTCATAATCGTCTGTATTTAAGAGAACAAGATAAGATTACCGTCCAATTAAATTGCCTTGGATCGACATGAGTAAGCTTACATAACAGAAGTATGACAAAAATTCTACTCATTTTATTCCTTTCAAAATTTTTTACAATGATCCTAAAATACAAAAAAGAGAAATACAGAAATTACAGGATGGCGTCTGGACCTGAGGTGCTGGCCGCTGAGACATCCACCGTAGTAGGATCCCAAATTTTATCCAAGAAATTCATATCCAAATCCGAATATTTGGCAGTAACTCGGATTCGGATAGACTACCTTCTGACGTCATAGGCATCGACAAATACTTAGCCCTTTCTTTCTTGTATTCTTCTGAGGCTCAAAAGTCTTTCATTGCCTTAGCCACAGCCTCGGCTATTCACTTCTCCTCCACCCTCAGTCAGACTTTTAGTTCTTTTATTTCTTTTTGTAGATGAGAATTCTCCTTATTAGTGGCTACGTTCCTCTTCGCCTGAGCCTTGAACTCCACTGTCTTACCCAACAGCCATGAATTCTCCTCTACTGCCTTCCTCAATGTCACCTTAGTATCTTCAGCTCTTCTCTCGGTGATGTTGGCTTTCATGGAGACTTCTCCAACCTTCTTCTCGGCTCTTTTTTTGCTCTTTTAAGCATCTCGACTTCAAGCCCAGACTTCTTCACCTCTTTGGCCAGCTCTTGGGAGCTTTCAATGTATCCGTTCAAGTAATGGGAGAGCTGGTAAGTGAAGAAAAATTCATAAGCAATAACTAAGCATATAGTAAGTGCTAAATGAGAAAGCTCCAACATATCCAAATTAGGCAATCCACAACTTCTCTCCTCATCTCCCTCCGAGGAATGCCCAACAGCTTGTTTGCATCGGTAGAAAGAAGCAGTTCGAAAAGTAGCTCGCTTGCCAGCATAAGATCCCTCAGTGCTGAGGCTTCAAGCTTTAGCCCGACTAATGCAGTTCCAGATGCACCGACAACCTCAGCTAATGCCTCATTCGAAGAAGATTTGATAATAGGTGAAGCTGGTTGGGCCGGTGAACTAGGAGGAGCAGGTAGGCTCAGAATCATCTCCTCCAAATCTTGATCTACACAGCTCATCCAGTCACCTGCAATAGCTGAGGTGGTAGGTGAGCCACTTCTTACTTGCGTAATCTCATGGCCTTCCAGATGAGAAGGTTCAGATTCCCTAGCCTCCATAGTCTGTTGTGCGGAATCTCCGACTCTGGCCCGAAGGCCCCGCCCAGTGGCATGCTTGGCACCTCTTTTCCACAGGATTTTTCTCTTCTTCTTTGGTGGGCTCAAGCTCTTTCCAGCATCCAGCTCTACAATCATGGAAATCAAATTATAAGATGAACAAAGCTAGAAGATTTAAGGCTAAGATAGCTGACTCACGTATCTTGAGGAGCAACTTGGCTGATACCGGCATTGAATAGTGCCTGAGCCAACAGCAGCTCTTTCAACTCTAGAACCCTAAAACTTCGTAGAGCTACCATTTTCTGCTCCAGGTTCTCACTTATCGAAGGTTCCTTCAGCAAAGCTTGTCGAGGTTCTCTTCAAGTCGTAAAATTTCAGTCTTCACCTAACATATGCGAGACGAAGAGAAACCTTGGTTTCCAACCGTGCACGGTGGAAGGTATATCTGAAAATATCAGGCAAAAGCTATCTTTCTTCTTCCGTAGAGTCACATACCACCACCCGCACAAGTCTGGATGCCGCTTATGGCTGAAGAGAGAACGAAAGAATGCGACATTGGGTACAATTCTAGCCAGCATGCATACCGCGGTGAAGCTGCAAATATGTCGCCACACATTTGGCACAATTGTACATGATGATATTTCAAAATACTGGAGGTGCGCCATAAAAAAAGATAGAAAGGAAGCCTCAGCCTAGCCTAAAAGCACTCCTTATAGAAGCCCATACGCCCTGAAGGCGGACAACAGACTCGATCGTCTGGTTTCGAGACTTCAAGTTGAAATACGGGAGGTATTTGATATTACTTATGCAGCACGATTATATCTCGCTCTATCAAATCTGACCTGAAGCCCAGTGGAGCGAAGTCAGACTTCATAGTGGCCATCTCTCTCTCTCTCTCTCATGCAGGAAAGCCGTGAAAGGGCAAAGAATAGAAAAACTCACAGCAGAAGGAGAAGATAACCAGAACTTAGTGAGATCCGCATCACATTCTATCTGGAGATTTTAAATAATCTCAGACTGGAATGGGACCTCCAAAGATGCCTTCCATCAATGCATTAGTTGCAGGAGATGTGCATCGACAGAAGACTAATATACGTATAACACGTGGAGACTATGAATGGATGTGATTGCTACTACTGATATGGTAGTTAATGCCAATGGTAGGCGAATCACACTTTATTTTATTTTTGGAGGAATGTGTGTAGATGTGTACCGATTCCTCCCATACAAATGCAATTCGAATTTCGATCTTTTCAAAATCTATACGACAGATATAAAAATTCATCCCAAATCGAAATGGGAATAATTATCTTTACTATATTTGCAATTCTAACTACCGCTGGGCTGGCTTAGATTTTCACCCTGGCTTCAGCTCGGCTCGTGCCTCGCTTGAAGCATGACACAGGCTATGTATTTGCCTAAGCTATTACTCTAATCGAATTTAATAGTTACAGCCACGGGCCAAGCCTATGTTAAAAAAAAATTGATCCTCATATTTAAAAATATAATCATGTTCATCAAGAGAAGAGATATATATGTTCCTATGGAGATTTTATTACAAGATCAAGAGCCTCGGATCACAGAAAATAAAAAGAAGAGAACATAAATCATTCTTCAAGGAGATTGTCAGGATGGTCACATGCGGGATTGTATTCCTCGACACTGTCGATGCTTTCGGTTGGAACAGGTATGTCAATCTTATCTACCTCATCCAAAAAGTGTGATGACATTATAAACCTCGATCAATTGTCCGACGATGCCACCTATAAATCTTCATCCAGACAATCGATTTGAAGATGTTTGATAAAGTTAGGAAGAAGGTGCACCTGGGCAATGGACTTGCACTTTTCGAAGCCTGCAAAGAACGTCGCCTTGCAAGCTTGGGCTATGATCTTAGCCCCTTCCTTCTCCAGCTACCTTCCCCTGCTTTCAATGCATTTGAATAAAATCTCTTGATTTATAAATTTATCTCAGAGAATCTTATGATTTACCTTTCTCACTTCCAACCTCTTCTTTAGGTGCTCCAGCTCCGATCCGATCTCCTAAACTCCCGAGAGTAGCTCTAATGAGGCCTGAACTCCCTTGACAGCAGAGCATCCATCTCCTCAAGGAGCTCTCTCTCCTTGGTTCATCCCTTCAGAGATTCTGGTCCTCTTGGATGGACCACCACTAGGACTCCTTCGAGAGTGAGTTTCAAGATAAGAAGAACCTCTTCTCACTTCAAGTGTCCTCTTTAGATGCTCCAAATCATTACAGGTCCAACGACAGTCTCTCTCAGCCTCAGACCTCTACCTCTTGAGGGTTCTGATCCACCTTTCGAGATCTTCAATCCTCCTATCAGCCATAAATTTTGTTGTTCGGGAGCCTCAATCTGTCTTTCAATCTACCGTAGTTCTTCGTTCCGATGGAGAATCGACTCCTGCGCCTCCTGCAGAGCCTCCTTCATAAAGTTGAGCTCCTTGGTCAGCTCAGCATTATCTTTCTCCAAACATTGACCCATATGTATAAGGATCTTAAGGCATCAATAGATCACCTCTCCCCCCTTGTTCATTGAGGAACAACCTCTCAGCTGGTGGTAGGAGGTTCATCAAGTACTCCACGGATTGGAGACTCTCTTCTATAGATGGAGCACGAGGGATTGAATATGAGGGTCCACATGAGAAGTAGATGCCAGACAGCATCCAGCAGGAGTCGCCATCTTCGGAGATCCCCCGATCTCCATCGTCATCACCAGATCCATCTCTGAGTTGTTGACCACTTTCTCCATCCGCACTACATCAGTCGGATCTTTTCGGAGTGTCCCTCGGTGCTCATTTTCGATGCTGTCTCCATCAATACCCCATCGATCAGAACTTCTTCTAAAGAATTCTGCATCACGACTTCTAATGACAGGACTGTGGGCTTAATGATAGGAGCGGCATATTCTTCTTCTCTAATTGTAGGTTTCATTTCAATAATCGAAACCACGATCTATCTCCTACGAGCCAAATTTTGCTCGAGTCTCTTCATGCACTGTGAATCCATCTCGCTCTAAAGAATCGTGATAATCAATCACCACGAAAAAGATCTATGGCTACCTATGCCTTCAATGCATAAATTTAAAGGAAAAAAATGAAAAGCCACTACAAAGTAATTAAACCCCAAAAGATTGTTGTCTGAGTGGTCCCGTCAGTTATGCCCATCCACGTCAATTGCATTAGGCTGACATCATGCTCTTTAAATGCGGAAACGCATGGCATGGGATCCGAAGCACTTTTAAAGTACTCCTTTCGTCTGATTCTTAGATTCAAGAGCAGGGGATAGTGTTATGATGGTTACCATAAGTATCTCGGATCAGTGCTATATCACAAGAAATTTCAAGTTCTCAGATCGTCAACACGATCGTTAACCATCGTATGAGTAGAGGAGTCCACCTCCATGCTGAGCTGAGGCATCTTCGAGGTCTAGCCTATGTATGAGCTACTCAATCGACTTATCTTTTTAACATGCGCAATAGCTGTCTATCCCGAATAGATAAGATTTGGTGCAACCATCTCTTAATCTTGCGGAAGCGATTGAGGCTGAATTGTCTCATCAAGTTTGAAATGCCCAACAATCTGATAATCTCGAGATCATGCAATCTCACAGCTAACAATTCAACTGTTCGACATTCTTCTATAAAATGGCTAGAGTCTCGAGAACCAAAGTAAGTCAAATCAAATCTCGTTCAGAGAACTTGTTGCTGCTCCTTTATTCTCTGTTTTTTAATTTGAGCATCGAAGGGTCCTTGTTGGAGCCACAATCTTCAGTTTGGAGACTTATTTTGCAAATCGCTCTAGCAGCAGCATCCCGGCACGAGGATTAAGTGTCCGTCCTCCGATCCCAACCAATTTTAGCAGCAACAGGTGAAATATGGAGCTGGACGCAGGGGCCAGGAGAGCGGTGACATTCGTGGGTCACTTCGACATCGACCAAGGTTGGATGCACGAGAGGTTTTGGTGCTAGGAAGGATGAGTGTGTGGGCTCCGGGGCCACCATGGGTGGCTTCGATCGGGCTTGCTTCGGTCAGGTGCTCAAGAAGAGTGCTGCGGCTCGTGAAGGGCCGTTTGCAGGTGGCCCCAGTGCCGGCAGCAGACACAGCCGCCCAAGTGGCTTCGGCAAGGTCGAAAGCAAGACGCACGCGCGAATGCGTCAGAGTTTCCTGCATGTGGCTTCAGGGTTGTTGTGGCTTTGGCATCTTCATGGCTGGTCTGGCCACCGCCTCCCATGCTGAAGAGTGAGAAGGTGCCATCATCCAAGCCAAAAAGGGCGTTGTTGGCGTTTGGCAGTCGATTCTACCCCTTGAGATTCTCCTTGATGGGTTTCCTAGTTCATAGGGGATTGTAAGGCATTTCCTCCCTTTTCTTTTTTCTTTTTTCTTTATTTTTTTGTTTTCAGTGGGCAGTGGCTCGTTGACATGGGCTTCGGTCCCATCCTTTGGTTCATTGGCGTGAGAACTTTGAACTTTGTACGGGAGCTCCTAGACTTTATTTCCTTTTATTATCTACCTCAGCTTGGTGCGCCTTTGGCCTCGGCTCAAGTGTTCAAGGTTTTACGGCCCTGCGAAGAGGAAAGAAAATAAATAATGGATGCAGATTTGAAAAATCTCTTACCATGAATATTAAGTCGTGGGAGCTTCGAGCCCGCTCTTTTGGGATGTCCTTGAAGATAAGAAAATATGGAACCCTCATGTTCAAGGAAGCAGAATTTAAATGATCTTAATTCATTGCAATTTTTCTTATTCGGAGCCTACTAAAATTTCAAATTAAATTTTGAATGTGGATAAGGGGCAAAAATGGTCCAATAATTGAGGATCCTCAAAATCCCCTTCCCTATTTAAACTTTGCCAAGAATTCAAATTTCAAATTATGTATGGGGGAGCAAGAATGATTTAGGAACCGAGGGATTAGATCTGATCGGTGTCAGTTGGTTTGTAGATGGTCGGATCATCTAGATGATTTGGAGGTAGACGATCGGAATCTGCTCGGTATTAAAGCAGTGCGATGAAACTCCTCCCATTGAGTATTTGCTCCTTCCCATAAATACACCTGAGCCCTTCCCTAGCACCAATCTGTTGTGGTAGAATTTCATCTTTGGGTTGGATTGAATGGAGTTGGACGGCGACAGTAGGACCTGCAAGAAATATCTTCAATCGGAGGTGGCTCTAGCAGAAACTCTCCTATGCTTAAGTTAGAATTTTGAACAATAGGAGGAAGGAGTGAGCATTTTGGTAGAGAAGAAATTTTATATCTTGGGGTCCCTTATGGGTCTTTATTTATAGGCCCAGAGGCTAAGGAGCCATAAGAGAAAGAAAAATCAAGCGGTTAGCCTTAACTTATCTAAAGAGATTTAGTTGTTATTTTTTCCTTATCTACTCAGCGACTAGCTGTTGTTTGAATTTGAAAGAGACACAAGATTCTCAAATCAGGTCAGGTTTTGTAGAGGGACTGAGGATTGGCTGACGACATGGCTGGCAGGGACGTCTCCCCAATTCAGGTAATTAGGATAGATGGCCGAAGTCAGGATTAGTGGTCGATGGCCGAAGTTGTCGAGACAAGGACTGCGGTCAAGAATCGAGTCAATAGCCAGAAGTGATATGAAATAAATAAATCAGAAGAAATTAGCCGAGCCCGAAGTTTTCTCGTATGCCTCATGTCTTCGGCTAGTACGAAATCACCTCCAACAATCATTATTATTTATTTTAAAATTTTAAGTTTTGAGGAGGACTGTTAAAGTTTCTGGAGAGAAAACTCAAACTTTTTTTTCCTCCAAAGTTCTCTAAAACCTTTGTAAAGTGTTTAGTCCCATATTGAAAAGGGATAATTATTTTTTATATTTAAACCATCTTTCTTATGCTTGGGGGCCTTAGGAGGAGATGGATTTTATATTTCACACACGCATGCCGATCCGGCCTAATTCGACTCACACATGCGAATGCAGCATGGCATGTGTGGGATGATGTTCCATTTTATTTTCTTTACTGTATTTATTTATCTTTTATTTTGTTTTATCATATTTTAATTGATTGCTTGCTTTTAAGGTCAAATGGTCTATTGACTGTTTTCTGGGTGGATGCATTCTTTTTTGACCAGTCTCTTCTCCTCATGGTCAACTGGTCAAATGATCATTTAGTAGTTTCTTCTCATGGTCTATAAAAGGCCACGAGTATTGACCTAGGGTATTTGAAATCAGCAACATCTCTTTCACTCTTTACTTAGGATTCCTCTCTTCTACAAACTCTCTTTCTCCTCTAATATTTTGGTCACTCTTTCATTTTGATTTGCTTGTTGAGTATTAAAAGACCATCAATCCTCTCTATGATCATGCTCTGAGGGAAGGTATCCCGATCGTGTCTTGGAGCTAAATTCTTGGCAACACTGGCATGAGAGTTGAGAATTTGGCTTAGGACAATGCCCAGCATGCTTCTGGATCTTTTATTCTTTTACTTGTTAAATCAATAGGCCAATCCTACCGGACCCCAGATAAAATCTTTTGATCTTATCTTTTATGGTACTGTTTGAATACATTTTAACTCTTCTTATACGAGATGATTTACCGCAACAGGTGTCTCTATGATGTTGTACAGTAACTTGATTTGACACTTGTTAGCACAATGGTGTGAAGCACTGATTTATCTTTATCAGGAAGAGTATATATTCTTGAATGTGCATTAAAAATTTGATGGACAATGCAGTGGATGTGAGAAACAATCTGATGTTGCCTTGGTTATTACAACCTAAATGCATGACATGGTTTATAAAAGAACCAAAAGTTCTTATTAGATGAAACAATCCAATTTTGAAGATTTTTAGTTCATAATTGAAATTAGGGTTCATTCCTTGAAATTAGCTAAAAGGTCCTCATCGTCTTGTGTATTCTATTTAAGTTTGGTGACTCATCTCGTATGAGAAAAAATGATCTAGTCTTTGCAAGCGGAATTAATGCTGGGATTAGATCACTTTTAGTTGCATACAAAATTACTCAAAGATCCTTGAATGTGCACTAAATTGCTTGTCATTTTGCTCTTAGATGGCAGCCACAAAATTTAACTACTCGCTCTGCCTAGTGGGACTAGTTATTTGCTGAAAGTATCGAGAACAGATACCTAAATGTCTATTATTTTTCGCATCGTTGCCAACTGCAAGGATGGACTTGTATCGGCAAGCGCATGACGGGGTTAGTTTTTTAATAAACTGAACTAGTCCCAGCAAGCAAACTGTGGGGATTACATAATATCATTGCAGGTAGTACACTTCCGTTTGACTTTTTTTTTTTTTCTGGGTAAACAACAAGTGGAAGTAATATGTGTACATCAGAAGGAACAAAGAAAAGATAAGTGAAAAAGCAAAGTAGTATAGCATAAGATCAATAAAATAACATGAGCAAAAAAACCGTATGGCTTTAAGATAGTAAATGGCGTAAATAAAATATGCACAATCCCATAGAAGGGTTGCGAAAAGCAACATCTGATACATAGTATGAAGGAAAATCGTCTTTTCTTTTGTAGGATCTTCCAGATTTC
>KE504768.1:1071051-1091553 GCA_000441515.1 Elaeis oleifera | reverse complement strand
TTTTTTTTGTATTTGGCTGTGGCTAATTTTGGGCCCAATTGGCCGGGTGTTACAGTTTCCATGACAGAATTTTAACTAAAGCAAATCTTATCAAACGAGGTTGGAAAGGTAAGGACAGCTGTGCTCTTTGTGGATCAAACTCAGAAACGATAGATCACCTCCTTCTTCAATGCTCGTTCTCAAGATCAGTCTGGACATCCCTGCTGCAAACCAGCATCTTAAAGATCTCCCTCAGAGCCAATTTATGTTGTGGACTACATGGCCATCAGACGCAGGCACACGTCCTTTGCAGACTGGTTTACACAATCTACTCACTGCAGCTCAATGGACACTCTCGAAAGAACGTAGTAATAAACGATGTTTTGATTTCCACGCCTATCAGCCCAACTTTGTGACCAAGCAAATTGTTAATCTGTATCTATCCTGGAATGTAGGACAGATGATGTCAACTCCACAACTCAGAAGATTACGAACAGCTTGAAAGAATTATGGGAAAGGTTATAATCATCACATCACAGCAAACGGCGTTTTACTCTTCACACTACTACGTCCATGGCAACAATAGAAGTCAGATATTTAGGAGATCTCCAATCATCTATATTCCCTGTTTTATCCTCTGAAAACCCTGCCCTATTCTAATCTCTGTAATTCCTACTCTGACTCGACATCTATCTCCAAACACACCATCAAATACTGTATTCTTACTTTTACTAATGGAAAATATCCTGAGTTAGGTCTTCCCTAACTCATTTCATAAAAAAAAAAAGACAAGATGGATAGGAACAAGTCAATAACCTATCTAGATATGTGCATGGGCATGCAACTGGTATTCAGCTGAACATGATCGATGACAGTGGATCCTGCTACCTTAATCTTCAAGATTTTATGCTAGTTGGTGCCGGTCTCGGGGAAGGAAACAGTGACTAAAGATCTGAGCTACGAACTAAGAACTACAAGATAAATGCTAAAGATAACTAAAAGATAAATAAAAAAGATATTTACTATTGTATCATATTAATTGTTTGGATAGGTGTTATTATTTAGCTGTGACGCTTGTTTTGGCTACTTTGTGTCACATGGGCCATTATTACAATGCATGACAGTTATCTCCCTTGCACTAGTCTTACATTTTGGATAGTGCAACCACTCCTTCCACATTTTTGGTTAGTGATAATTGTTAGAGCAGAGTCCTTCTGCAAATAGTGTTCTATCGAAATGAGGAGTATTTCGAATAAAAAATTTTGATAAACTATTTTCTGATCTAAGCTATCTGATAAAATAAGAGTAAGAAATTTGACTTACCGAGAATCTGATTGGATTGGCTCATTAATTTATAATGTAGAAACAGAAAATGAATCCAGGAAGCATGTGATCACTGTCCTAAAGCAAATTTCCGACCCTCGTGCTAATATTTATCGGGAATTCCATCCCAAGCTATGACTAGTATACCTACTCCTGGACTACGATCATGGAGAGGGTTGATAGATCTCTCAAAACTCGGCAATTTAAATGAAAAAGAAAAGTGATGAAAGAGTGAGAAAAAGTCTACAAAATGTTGGACTCTCAAAGAAGAAATAGAAAAAAAGTCACAAATTTTCAGATACCCCATAGGCTAGAACTCGGGGTCTTTTATAGATTATGAGTAGGTGCCTCCAGATGGCCATTCAACCGACAGACCATGAAGGAAGACATTGGTCAAAATAAAATATGACCATCTATGATAAATGATCATTTGACTATTTGATCGCGAAGGAAAGTAACCAATCAAAATAAGTACGTTAAAAATAAATAAAATAATTAAAGATAATATAAAATATGATAAAAATAATAAAATATTTTGCTATCATTGCGCATGCGTTACACCATGCCATGCCAGATTCGCACGTGCGAGTCGAGCTAGACTGGGCTGGTGCGTGCGTGAGAAACATAAAATCCACATCCTCTCAAAGATCCCAAGCAAAGAAGGGAAGGAAGATGGTTTATAAGTATCAAAAATAAATTGTCACTTTCCAATATGGGACTAAAGCAAGACAAGACCTATAGAGAACTTTGGTGGGAAAAGAAAATATTTTCTCTCCAAAACTCTAGCAGTTCCTCTCAAAACTCAAATTTTAAATAAATGATACTAATTATGAAATATCAAATAATTAAAATTTATTGCTGAGTATTTATACCATGTAATAAGTGAAGTATTTTAACCTCACTTAGTATAGATGGTTTCCATCTGAAGGAATTGACGTGAACCAAGTATTGAACTACGTTCCTTTGACCCAGACTTTAACTACCACATATATAGTATAGAAGGATTTGTCATTGAGTTGCACATTATTGGCCATGTGCAAGTATCTTATAATTCATGAGGGCACCTAAGGTTTGCCCATGTCCCCTAGCCACGGCCGTATACGAAAGTTCTTATATAGATGAGTCCTCTAAGGATGTGTGTAGGGTCACATCTTAAGGAGATTACCTCTTCAGAACTCATTCAAAGCTATGCTCTTCCTTAACATCTACATAAGAGCACTGATCACCATAAGGATAGAGTGGAGTGAAGACTTATATATATATAAAACATGTGCTCTCTAGCCAGCCAATAAGTTTGTTATTACCACATTGAACCTCTTTCAAAGGGTCTTCTATTATAGAAGTTTGATTCTCACTACTGGAAGGCCCATTATAGGTTAAGTCCCATCTCCCTTGATGATTCTAAGACTTTAATCCTATTTAGGCCTTTAATAAGGCGATCAGTAAGATTATTATTAGTTTTATATAAGATAAAAAATAATGCCATGGATTTCTTGCTTTCTTACAGACTTTTGTCTCACCTTTATATGTCTGCTAATTTTAAATTTATAAGATTTTTTTACAGAAATCTATTACAGCTCTAGAATCATAATGAATTGAAATAGGAGGAATAGGAGATGAAATTAAAAGAATTTCAAATATAAGATCTTTAAGCCATTTAGCTTCAGAGCAGGTAGAATCAATAGCTACTAGTTCAAATTCCATTATACTTCTAGCTAGAATGGTTTGCTTGATAGATTTTCAAGAAATAACACTACCATCAAAAGGAATATATATCTAGAAGTAGATTTCACATCAGATGAATCGAAAATCTAGTTGGCATCACTGTATCCCTCTAATGCAGCTGGATAACCAACAAATCTAAGACAATATGAAGTAGTACCTTTAAGATACCAAAAGACTCTTTTAAGAGCAATCCAATGAATCATACTAGAATTACTGGTATAACGATTAAGTCTAGAATTAGCATGAGCAATATCAGATCTAGTACGATTTGAGAGATACATAAGAGATCCAATGATTTGAGTCTATCTTTTTTGATTTATAAGTTTATCAGAGTTCTTCACAAGTTGGATAGAAGGATCATAAGGTGTAGACACGAGAAAATCCAAATAACCAAATTTGTTGATCAACAATTGGGTATAATGAGATTGAGACAGGGATATAGAATTAAGAGATTGAATAATCTTTATTTCAAGGATTAAATCAGCTTCATCTAGATCTTTCATATCAAAATAGAGAAGAATTTCTTAACATTATTAATTAGATCAAGGTTAGAAGATAAAATCAAGATATCATCAACATAGAGACAAAGAAGGATATATGGATCATCACATCTTTTATAATAGAGATGGTTATTAGATTCATTAATTTAGAAGCTATCAGAAAGAATGATACTATCAAACTTCTCATGCTTATTTTAAAGCATATAAAGACCTAATAAGCTTGCACACTTTATGCTCTTGATCAGGCACTATGAAGCCCTCAAATTGTGTCATATAGATTTTTTCATCAAGATCTCCATGAAGAAAGGCAGTATTCATATCCATTTGATGCACAAAAAGATTATAGATGGAAGCAAGAGCAAGAAAGATATGAAGAGTGGTAATACTAGCAACAAACGCATAAGTATCAAAGAACTTAATACTAGCTTTTTGTCCAAAATCTTGGACTACAAGCCATGCCCTATACTTTTCCACCGATCCATCAATCCTAAGTTTTTTCTAAAGATCCATTTACGATCTAAAGATTTGATTTCAAGAGGTAAATCAGTGAGAATCCAAGTATTATTTCAATAATTGATTCAATCTCATTATTGATTGTCTCCTTCTAGAATAGAACATCAGGAGATCTCATAGCTTCCTGGTATGAGGTAGGTGTATTCTCAACTAAGAAGGTGAAGAAATCTTCATCTAGGTTTTTTTCGATCTTAATCTTTTTGCTCCTTCTAAGCTCAGAAGGAAGAACAAGTAGATTTGGAGCAAGATCATTACTGATTGGAAGATAAGATATGGATGATGAACTAGGTAAGGAACAAGAGTTATAATCAAATGTGGATCTAGGGATTTGATTCTTGAAAGAAAATTTATTTTAAAGAAGATTGCTTCTCTAGATTCAATAATGGTATTAATAGATATATCAATAAAATCAGAATGAATAACAAGAAATGATTGATATTACTATCAAGGAAATAATCAACAAAGATGGAATCCATAGTTTTAGGACCAATTTTATTCTTTTAGATTCAGAAACAACAACTTTAACTAAGCACCTCCAAACTCGGAAGTAACTCAATTTTGGTGCATATCCCTTCCAATACTCATAGGGAGTCCTTTCTTTATTTTTTGATGAAATTCTATAAGAATAAATATAGAGATCAAAAGAGCTTTTTTTCATAAGTTTTTCAAAACATCAGAATTGATGATCATGGCATTAACTATATCCAAAAGAGTTTTGTTCTTCTATTCAGCAACACTATTGGATTAAAGAGAATAAGGAGTAGTAACTTGATGAATTATACCATGTTCTACACAGAATATAGTAAATTCATTTGAAGTGTACTCTCCTCTATGATCAGACTTTAGAATTTTGATCTTCTTTTCAGTTTGATTTTTAGCCTCAGCTTTGAAAATCTTAAACTTATTAAAGACTTCAACTTTGATCTTTAGGAGATAGAAATAATAATATTTGGAGAAGTCATCTATAAAGATTATAAAATAATGACGACCTCTATGGGATTTTGATCTTTTTTTCAGTTTAGTTTTTTAACCTCAGCTTTGAAAAACTTAAACTTATTAAAGACTTCATTCTTGATCTTTAGGAGGTAGGAATAACAATATTTGAAGAAGTCATCTATAAAGATTACAAAATAATGACTATCTCTATGGGTTAGATTTTTATAAGAGTCACAAACATCAATATGAATTAATTCAAGAAGTTGAGTATCTCGATAAGGGATGGATTTGAAAGATTTTCTCATTTATTTGAATTGAGTACAGATCTTATACTTAGATTTATGATTAATCTTGAATTTTAAAATTAGATTAAGATTGAACATCTTTTGAATGGATTTAAAATTCATATGACCTAGTCTACAATGCCAAACACCACAAGATTCAAAATTCAACATGATTGATTGAGAAGGAACAAAAGAATTTCATTGATTGAAGAAGAAATTATATTGAGTTTGAATAATCCTTCAGATACAAATCCCTTCTCTATAAATATATCACTTTTAGAAATTACAATCTTGTTGAACTCTAATATAATTTATATCCTAATTGTACTAATAAGGATCCACTGATGAGATTTCTTCTGATGTCTGGAACATACAGCACATTTCAAAGGATAATACTTTTTCTGAGGTAAATCTTAGGTTGATATTTCTTTTATCCAAAATGTTGACAGCTTTTTCATTTTTCATGATCACACTTCCTCTACTTAAGTCCTGATAAGAGAAAAAAGATGCTCTATCAGTGCAAATATAGATATTGGCACCAGAGTCTAACCACCAGTCAGTGGTTTTATTGGTAACATTAACTAATGGGGTAAAGGACACTAACCTAAAGATGAATGGTTTCACCTTCTACCATATTAACCATAGGTTTGGATTGAGGTTGGTTCTTTTTTTTCTTGATCACAACCTTTTCCTTCTTCCAATAAAAGCATTGAGGTCTAAGGTGGTTGTCTTGGCCACAAACAAAGCAGAATCTCCCTTCAACAGGTTCTTGAATCCTACGGATTGAGAATTAGGTTTAGGCTGATTTTGGAATTTATCCCTTTTTCCTTACCCTTGGTTTTGAAGTCCTTGGGTTTAAAGGTCTAGCTCAAGCCATAACGATTCTGACTCTTAGGATTTTGTTCTAGGTTTTGAGATTCAATCAGATTTACGTTGTCTTTCATTTGATTTTCTTTAAGTCTCTAATTCGATATTGATCTTCTATTCTAATGGCTTGAATCACTAATCTAAGGACAAGATTGCCTTGAGATTTTATAAGATTATGTTCAACATTAGTCCATGATGATGGGAGCTTGTCAATTAGACTTGAGACTTGATAGTTCTCATCTAATGTCGAGTCCCCTCTATGAAACTCTTGGACCAAATTTTAGAAATGATAAATTTGATCATTAATAAGGATATTGTCTACCATCTTAAAGTTGCTAAAGTCACTAATAGTAAACCTTATTACCCCCTCATTGTCTCTACTATATGCATCTTCTAGGTTAGTCCAAAGTTTCTTAGCGGTCTTGTATTTCCTATAGATTTCATATAGGTTACAGCTTAGAATCCTAAATCTACAATGGAATTCAATTTTTTTAAGTGATTTATCAGGTTTAGGAGTGTTTGAGGAATTAGATAATATGATAGATGAGGATGAGGCAACATCATAAGGTGGCCTTTTTTCAATAGCAGTAATTAGGCCAAGTATGATTAACCAAGCCTCAAGTTGTTCCTGCCATCTAAAGAACCTATGACTATGAAACTTTTTAGATTTAAGGGTCAAGGCTTCCTCACCACCCATGATGTAAGAGAGGATTACAAAAAATTGATTAAAGAGGGTTTAAATAGAGCTACAAACAAAATCTATAGTAAATTAGGAGTTTTAGAGTTCATAGGAAATTTGTAAGCAGTTACTAGTATTCAGCCTTTAGAACGGATGATATTGCAGTAATTCAATGTTTCAAATGAATTTATAAACTATTAAAAATAGAACTACAAATAAAAGTTAAAATCTATTAGGACTCTCTAGTTTCAAAACAGAATCAGAAATCTAGAAACAATAATACTATTTATCAGCCACTGTTATGCAGAGTAACAGGAGCGACAGAGTAATTCGGATAAGAATAGTTTATCAATGTTTAAGAAATCCAGTCAAACTAAATACTAAAACCTCGTATCTAAATAATGAAAGTCAAAAAAAATGAAACCTTAACATAGAGATCATTAAAATAATTTGCATTAGAATGTTAGAGCAGAGTCCTTCTGCAAATAGTGTTCTATTGAAATGGGGACTATTTTGAATAAAAGATTTTGATAAACTACTTTCTTATCTAAACTATCTGATAAAAATAAGGATAAAAAATTTGACTTACTGAGAGCCTGGTTGGATTAACTCGTTAATTTATGATATAGAAATAGAAATGAATCCCGAAAGCATGTGATCATTGTTCTAAGATAAATTTTCGACTCTCGTGCCAGTATCTATCAAAAATTATATCTCAAGATACGATCGGGATATCTTCTCTTGAAGCATGATCGTGGAAAGGGTTGATAGATCTCTCAAAACTCAGTAATTTGAATAAAAAAGAAAGAGTGATGAAAGAGCGAGAGAAAGTCCGCAAAATGTTGGACTCTCGGAGAAGAAACAGGAAAAAAGTCGTAGATTTTCAGATACCCCATAGGCTATAACTCGAGGTCTAGATCATAAGTAGGTGCCTCCAGACAACCATTCAACTAGCGAACCATGAAGGAAGATGTCGGTTAAAATAAAATATGACCATCTACGATAAATGGTTATTTGACCGTTTGACCACGAGGAAAGGCAACCGATAAAAAATAAATACGTTAAAAATAAAATAAAATAATTACAGATAATATAAAAAATAATAAAAAAATAAATAAAATATTTTGCTATCATCGTGCGTACACCATGCTACACTGCGCCGTGATTTGCACGTGCGAGCCAAGTCAGGCCGGGTTGATGCATACATGAGAAATATAAAATCTACATCCCCTAAAAGCCCCCCAAATAAAAAAGGGAAAGAAAGATGGTTCATAAGCATCAAAAATAAATTGTCCTTTTCTAATATGAGACTAAAATAAGACAAGACCTATAGAGAACTTTGGAGAAAAAAATTTTTGAGTTTTTCCTTCAAAAACTCTAACAATAATTACCGGATAACCATCCTATTTGGGTCCCATCCTAGTGAAAGTTTCACCTAAGCTAATCGCTCTCTTCTTCATCAATTTGCACCTTCATACACGGTCTACATCTTGGTACTTCAACAATGTTTCAGCATGCACTCTTAGGATGCATTTGGTTACACTTTTTGATTTCTGATTTTAAAAATATTTTTATTTTTTAATTTTACTATTAAGTAAAAGCAAAAAGTAAAAGTATATTTGGTAACTATATTGCTATAAAGTAAAAATAACATTTAGAGATGGCAGGTGAAGAGCTCGACAAGTGAAGGGTTCGGAAAGGAAGAGAGAAGAGGGTGGGAGGTGAAGAGCTTGATAACGGAGAAGAGTTCGGACTTTTTACTTTTGATTTAGCGTTTTAGACGTAGAGAAGCAAAAAAAAAAATTTAAAAAATAAATTTTTTTACTTGCATATAAGTAATTATTTGATTTTCACTTTTTATAATGTTACCAAATATTGCTTATTGATTTTATTTTTAAAATTAATAATAAAAAATATTTTTTAATAGCTAACCAAATGCATCCTTAGTGTTTCGCCACCCTTGATACTTAATTTGAGGTTGGCATCTTTTAGCAGTTATTGGCCGAGTACAATTTACTGGCCAAATATCACTTTGGCCTGGTGGCTAAGTACAATTTGAGTATCACTTCAGACTATTGTTCGAATGCTTTAGCCCACTAACGAAGTCATTGTTTTGCATCTGGATATTTGATCCAAGACTGACATTAATTCTTTTAGAACCTATTATTCGACCTACACAAGAAGTTCCTTTTAAAGATCTACTTCGATTCGGTTTATACTAGACAACCTTTTGATATCTATTATTGATCGATCTATCGGTCGTAGTCATTTGTCTGGAAGCCGTATAAACACCTGGCTTATTACACATGTAAAATATAATACTCATTTTAGCTTTATTATTCTATTAATTCTAAATTAATTATTCATAAGTTGTATACAAATTTCATTAGAACCTCCACAGCCTGGATCGATGTTGTAAATTGACAAGCTGCGGTGGAAAGGCCCAGGGCAATTCTGCCCCACCATCAAAAATTTGTAGCAGATCTGCAAAAATAGAAAAATAATATAGGATCTGTAAGTTAGAAAAATAACTGTAATTTTTCTATAAAATTATCTTTAATATCTAGCAGCGTGTACATATTACCAGAAAAATGGATGAATCCACACGCACCCAGCATTAGTCCGTTAATAAACCCTTAAAGAGGGATTATTCTCTAAAGAGGGACAGAAGGGAGTGTATTTTTCATTTTTGACTAGTATTTATAATAAATAGGGACAGAAATTGTATTTTACTCTAAAGAGGGACAGAAATGGGGGTGTACTTTTTTTTCTTCTTACGTATCATTATCGGACGTAAATATCCTCCCCTCGACGCTGAAGAGAAGGTTATTTCTGTCCCTTCCAAACCCTTCCTCAGGTCCGCTCTCTCTTCTTTTCTGGTCCATAAAAGCAAACACCTTTCCATCCCCATCCTCTCCCCCGCGTCCAACCATGGCGCTCTCCCTCTCCAATCTCTCATTCGCTCCCTCCAAGTCATCGATCAGGGGATTCGGCCCCGACCTCTCCCGCCGCCTCCATCTCCGCCCCTCCTCCCTCGACCACCGCCTCCCCGCTGAGCCTTCGCTTTCGCTCCGTCACTTCAAGAAGAGGAAGAGCCCGAGGAGACGCGGGGACTGCTCGGCTGGCGGCGTTGGTGGGTTCGCGAACGTTATCACGGCGTCGGCGGACTACTACTCGACTCTTGGAGTTCCCCGGTCCGCTAGCAACAAGGAGATCAAGGCCGCCTACCGAAGATTAGCTCGCCAGGTACTCGGTACTGGCGTTCTCGAACCTTTCTTGGCTTTGATTTCTTTTCTTCCGCCTCCAATCAAGAATTATATGAAAACTTGGTCGGCGTTACTTCGTAATATTTCAGAGATTTTGGAAGCTTTTAATTGGTTGGTCATAGAGAAGGCATGAAACAAAAACTAAATTTTGCTCAGATTGTACTAGATCAGTTGTTGCTTCCTATTGAGATCAAAACGAGAAATACAGCAACCTAGAAGGGGGAAAACTATAAAACAAACAGATATAGTCCATAAAGAAATCGTACTCTGGTGCAATGTCTCGCATTAGTGAGAAAAACACAATTTTGACAATGTTTAGATCATTAGACTTACCTTAGAGGCCCTTGTAATTATTTTGCCTCCAAAAGACAACATGACAGACTGAAATGTACCCAACTTCTAGGTGTATTCCTTCAAATTGTTAATTGCATCTCTGGCAGACGCCATTTTGTTATTGGGAATGACTTGATCTTGACATCAAAGATCTCAACCAAAGTAAAACTGCTAGCAAAGGTGCACTGTATATCCCTTTTCAGGTACATGAATAAAGTCTTCTTGTTATGGGAGAACTATGGAAAAGGATAGAAGTGAAGAAGAAAAATATGAAGCTGTTGTATTAAATCTTTATGGCATCATCATTTTAGAGATTAAGCACAAAAGAGAAACATCCAAGATATAATTTATATCGCTTAGGTGTTTTTGTCATTTTTAATAATTATAGCCAATGTTATCTTTGTTGACATGTACTATTGGAAAACTTAGATGAATACCCAATTGCTCGCATACCAGAGACAATAAAAGGGTATTGATAAGTGCAAGATAGACTTAAGTGGCAAAACATAATCAGCAATAAACATCCTATGTAACTATACTTTCTTTTACTAGTTTAGAATATTATATTGAAGTTGTCATTTTATCTCTGGGACATCTGTGCTATTAGTTACAGGGTATGATACAAATTCCTCAGCATGGGTGGAAGATTGCTTAAGGCTGCGAGGCTTGTGTAAGCTCCCACTAGAAATTGTACCTGATGTGCCTTTATACTATAAACCCTTTACAAGTACAAACCCTCATCCAGTAAAGACAATCCCGTAATTCTCTCTCCAGTCAATACTTTTGAATGAGATCAAAAGAAGTATGTTAAGCAAAAGTGGGTTTGTATTCATCAACTCAGTTAAATTAAACAAACAAACATGATAAAAGGACCGCTTTGCTTTATTTGCAGGTTTTACTGTTGGTGGGTAAAATCTTTGGTTGGTAAATTATGTACACTTCATTGCTGGTGGTATCACAACCATCCATCTAGTAGCCCCTCCTCTTATCCATCTAACATTCCCTCCTCTTAAATCAATCATGCATAACAGGCCCTAGTTATAAATTTAACTTCATATTCAAATTGATGAAGAATGTACCAAGCAGAGTCCCTGTGGTGGATGGAGTAGCTTACCATTCTTGGTTTGTGATCATACTATGTCAGTGAGACCACAGAAAATCTTGTTGAAGGGCTGAAAGTGGTTATGCTTTGGGTTGTTTGAGCAATAAAGATGGTGTCATGCACACGTGAGAATAGGATATATGGATATTAAGGTAATTGTAGGAAGATTTTTGTTCTTTTTCTTGTTTCAATCAGTATACCAGCAGGCAAAGTTCTATTAGAATCTGAGCTTATGGATTGAAGATCCTTATCCATATCCAAATTTGCAAGAATAGCAATACAGTGAAGAAAAATTTAAATCAGCATTTGTGTCTGGATGTTTTATAGTTCTAAAATGTGGCTCTATTATAAAGAAAGTAGACAATTGATGGGGATGACTTCGTCATGTCTTTTAAGAGTCAGGGAAATCCTGTGTTAAGTAATGTTGTCATGGATTCAAGTTGAAGTAGTCATGGATGTTTTAATGAAAGCAACTATGCTAAAAGATACAAACTAGATAGGAGGCAAATATGATGGTTCACTAATGCATTCAATGATATTGGCAATTCATGCCTTATTTTTATTCCATTTGACTTTTAAATAATTATGTGTTTAATTACTGTTCGGTGATACTTGGGCTAACTAAGTCCAAACCTTGTGCTGCCTGTTCTATGAAGTAGTCAATATGAAGTTTCTAGAAACATACCTAGCTTTAAAGTCCTACTTATCGCACAACATTAAATATGCACGTTCTTTTATGTTGCATCTGCAGCAGTATGCTGACTTTATGTTTTATCTATCAAGTATCACCCTGATGTCAATAAACAACCTGGAGCAACTGAAAAGTTCAAGGAGATAAGCACCGCATATGAGGTATGCAATTTTTTGTCACACCTTTGAACTCTGATTTTTTCCTTTCCTTTCTTTTTCCTCTGCGGGGTCTGGGGGGGCTTGTTGTTTAATCTTTCCTGTTATAGTTGTTTGCTCTTGTATCTAAACTAAGATTTTGCTTGTTCTACCTAAAGCTGATTCTTTATGTTCTTCATTTGCTTAATATTCCACATTCTACGGATCTCCTAATACTGTGTTGAGCAGCACTATGCAGTGCAAGCTAATCTTAGAAGCTGTTTAGAGATTTAGACACCCAGAACTTATAGCAAAATGAACCCTTGGTATACTAAACTGAGAAAGGCTCCATGTCAGTTGTCATCTTTACTTAATTTTCATCATTCAACATGCAGTTTGCATACATGGTTGTTCTTGAGTATTACTAATATTGCTAGAGACCCCTTGCCGACACGATACGAGCCACTCTCTGTGAAGACTCAAGCATATGCGCATATATGCAAGGTACAATTATTGGTATCCTTGTATGCTTGCAAGGTAGACCTAGAATCTGCATAAGTGCGTGTGATATAGATGGAGTAATAGCATACAAACTCCGCTTTAGTTCTTTGATAGATATCCTGAATATCTGAGTCATACATAGGAATTGTGAACCATAAACTTCTTGTAGCATCATATATGATCAAAAATTTGTACCTTATTGGTTGCTTGCATGAAACATCCTGAGCCACAAATTTTGTTATTCTGAAGTCCCATGACTATATCTGTATTCACAAAGCCCAACTATTTATAACTGGTTTTGCATGTTATTTCTATCATTTGCTCTTACTTACAAGTGCCATCCTTCATCAAAAATCAAACAAACTTTTGTAAATCTTCCTTGCAATAATACCCCTTTTCTTCGTCTATTTCATGGTAGGCCTGCATCAGACATGGCTATCACATTCTGTTGGTTTCTGTCACTTTGTGCTTTATGGATGGTGGACTTCCCTTGATCTAATATTTCATGTTAAAATCTATATATGAGGTCCATTCATCTGAAAGTCGCCTACAGAATTGTTTGTGATCTGAATAAGTAAACTGTGCTCATGAAAAATAGATTTGTTGGTAATCTTACTGGGGACAAGGTTTGATGGCTATGTTTAAGGTTATTATCATAATATGGCAATATCATAGGGATATGTATCATGAAGATCTGAGCAGAATAAACTGTGATGCTCACAAAAGCAGTGCTGCCATGAGGTTACATAAAATTTTGAAAGCATGAATGAGTGTCAATTTCATGTTTGAATCCATTATATGCAAGAGAGCTCGATCATAAGGACCTTGTATGTGATCACATAATAAACCTTGCATGTGATAATCATATTCACTGAGCTTTGGATAACTTCTGATTTCTCTTTACAGTTATGTCCTGTCTTGGTAAATATGTGATAAAGGAGATATACTAAAGGGGCTGTATGTAGAAAACTGATATTTAAACTATTGGAATGTGTTCAATCGAATACAAATATTTCATTGCCTAAATTATACTCCACGTATAACCTGAATAATCATAGTATTCCCCAAGATATTGAAGTAGTGATACTGATACCCATACTGGTGTCTTGCTGATATGGTTTGGTGCTGTATTGGCACATTTTGTGTGTCTTGGTGCCGACAAAGCAAAAGCAGGGAGCATATGATGTGTTGGTAATTTGTTATGTTATGGTACTAAGGGTGTACCAGTGCAGTACCTTAGTGTATGATATGGTACTGAGGGTGTACCAGTACAGTACCTTAGTGTATGGTACCGTATGGACTATACACACCAATACTTAAATTCTTGATACCGTTCGCAAATATTTGGTATATGATGAGTTTATATTCATAATACATTTACTTTAACATATATGGCTGTTTCTACCTGTTGTTACCCCTCATATGCATATTGGTTTTATGCAATCGTTATATAGATACATTTATTACCTTACAATCTTAATCTTTTTAGCATTTTTCTCCTTTTTGACTTTCCAAATTCTTCCATGTTCTATATTTATATAACTCTGTGATTTCTTGAATTGCTCCCTAGTCAAACCGGTGTTTGAGAAGCCAGCTTTTGTTATGGGTCCACCATAATTGAAAACTTAGCTGTACCCATGTCATTGAGCATAACTATTTTGACACTTCTATAGTTCTATTTGCATAGCATATAAAAGTTGGGGGCAATATGTTAAAATTTACAAGAATTAAGGCTAGCTTGCTTGCACACCCTTACCTCTCACTCTTGTAAGAACTGTAAAGCCCCTGAGGGGCCTGGATATAGGTTTACAAGACTTCACACTCCCTCTATTTGTTAGCTATATTGAATTTGTATTATTTTTATCATCTTTAATCACTGGAGTTTGATATTTATCATATCTTTCCACTACTAGTTCCTTTTGCAAACATTTCTTTGAAAACCAGTAGTCTCTGTTACTGAATCTCTTCACTGTCAGGTGCTGTCAGATGATAAAAGAGGGCTTTATATGATCAGTATGGTGAAGCTGGAGTTAAGAGTTCGGTAGGAGCTTCAGCTGGAGCATATACGGTAATAAGCTAAGCTTTATGTGCATGGCTTATTGAATGGATAAGTAGATGTGTTAATGACTTAATGTTGAGATTGTGTCCTGTTAGTTGCGCTTGGAAATGTTCTTAAACATACCAGCAGCAAGGTGCATGTCTTTTTCAAGCAGATTTTCCTCTATCCTTTTTGCAGACTAATCCTTTCGACTTATTCGAGACTTTCTTTGGTGCGAGCATGGGTAGTTTCTCTGGTATGGACCAGAGTGCATTTAGAACACGCAGGCGTGGTGCTGCTGTCAAGGGTGAAGATGTAAGGTGATATAAACACCTCCAAGTGTCTGGAAAAAATTGCTTTCTTATTTCAGTCTAATTTGAGAAATAGGCAATGATAATCTTTGAACATGCACAGAACAGTTATGATGCCCAAGCTATAAAAAATACATTTTCTAGCTATACATACATACGTGCATGCATGCACCAATTTTCTGAACTGTTGAATATGATTTACTACCAATAAACTGCCTATGGACCAAAAAATCATATATCTTAGAGGTCCCTAGCCTACATATCAAAATGGACAGTTTAAATAATATGATACTGTGCTCATTTGTGACCACTTGACACATATTGCTAGGGGTTTCCAAGATACATGATTTTGGGTCAGTAAGTAGTATAGAGGGAGTAGATTATATCCAACGTCTCAGATCATTGGTGTTGTTCCCTTGTCTTCCAATTTCAATTGACCAGATCTGATATCAGATTCAATTGACTGGAGCCTTGTTCACCCATCCATACATCCATACATACATACATATGTACATATATACTTACATATATGTATTACTTGATATATTTATTAATTTGTTGAACATATTTCTTTTATGTGCTCAAATTTAAAGATTCCTTGTACAATAGGAGAATTTTACTGCTTATTTATGCTACCTGTATTTTAAAACTCTTTTCAGTGTGATATACTGCAAGCTTTGTGTGTAGGGCGTCACAATTTCAACATCTTTCATTTCCTTTCTGCACATTTTTTAAAATTTCTACAAGCCTCTATACTGAAAATTTTGCATCAGTTGTTACCTATGCAATATTTTATTTCATTTACTTTTTGAGAAAAGGAGGGAGATCCACTCACCCACACTTTTAATTACCTGTGTTTAAATATTTGGGGTTCCAACATCCAAGATTCAAACCTAGAATCTCTGGGTGTGAAGCATAAGGGTGTAACAACTAGAGCAAGTCCTAGTTCACCAATATTTGCTGTATTTCTTATCACTACTGTTAACTTTGGGAGTTCAAGTCTCAAACCAACTTAAGATCTGAAGCAAATTTTAGTCTCTTTTTCTATGGATATATGCCAAAGGTATTTTGTAAAATTTATAGTTTTATTGCTCAAGGGGAGAAAGGTAGTGTGCCAACTGAAAAGGTTCATATGAATTGAAAAAATCTCCTGGAGTGTCATTTCAGATATTTTTATGCCAAATTTTCTCTGCAACAAAATTTTTGCTCACCATTAGGGAACTGTTTATTATGGAAATGTGGGTATATCTTATCTAATAAATTTGGCACAGTGAGGAGGGCTGTTTACCAATTGGACATGTTCCCCTTTACCAAAGTCTGTTAAGAGTCAGGGTACTGTCTATGTGCATGATATTGTCCTACATTATTTGAGCTTCTTGCTGGCATTGACAGGCTTTAGCATCTATGGTAACAAAAGAAAACGTCCGCAATCATGAAATTCAACTATTTATCATTGTGGATTTCAGCCAGTTTTACTGCTAGAAACTCTCAAGGTACTAGTTGTGGAATGTTATTGCATTTCCTTGTTCCTTCGGATAGTCATTTATGGTGAAAATTGCCAAATCTGATGTATCAGTAGACTTGATCACTATATGTCTATGACCCACCAAGTTGCTTATTTAACTTTTGTGAAGATTGACGGGCAGGCAAGTCTAACATGGTACTTCTACCACAGATTGTTTAATATGTGTTGTTGATTCCCAAACAACCATAAGTTCTGCTACCCAGTTAAGTATATGGATGTATGTCATGTAGTGTGGATTGCTGATTGTTGTCTACCTGGTCTTGCATATTTCATACTCAATTGTCTTTTGACTTGATACTGTTCAGCTGTTTGTCTTTGTTAACTTTATCGTGAAGATTACTTAGCTAATCCCAAATTGTATCCTCAGATATGACGTAATTTTGGAGTTTTCAGAGGCTATTTTTGGTACAGAAAAGGATATTGTGTTGTCTCATTTGGAGACATGCGATGTCTGTGCTGGCACTGGATCGAAGATTGGCTCCAAGATGAGAATATGCTCAACTTGTGGCGGACGAGGTCAAGTAATGCGAACTGAGCAAACACCTTTCGGATTATTTCCCAGGTGAGTAAGAATATGTCTATGTTTCCAACTGAATTAACAGCAATCAGGATGGGAGATTATTTCACCAAGGGAAAATTTATAATTTATTAAAATCAGGAGTAATTTGGGAATATGTTGGAGATTGAGTGGTGAGGTGCTGAGAAATATATTAAAACATTGAAGAATCTCAATGAATAGGAGACAAAAGGAAAGTATCCATATGATCTATGAAGAATATGACAAGAATTTTCGGAAATCGCAAAAAATTCTTAAACGAGTAATGCTTTTCAAGAAGTCAGTATAAGTGCAAGAAAAATGATGAAAAAATTTGAGGATGGTTAAATATTTTCCATAAATTGGAGTATTTGTTACTTCATTCAAACTTAACTTGCTTGATCGCTACTTTAATATGTTTTTTTTCCTCTATTCTTTGCCTTGGTGAAACAATCACAATGTGGAACATGGTGCTTATACTAATTAGGGAGTGGCAATTTCATTAAAACTCACCGTAGTTCAAATGGTTTTCTAATAAATTTCAAATTTTGTTTATACATAGGTTTCCATTTGTCCAACTTGTGGTGGAGAGGGTGAAATCATTTCTGAGTATTGCCGGAAGTGTGCTGGGGAAGGGCGTATACGTGTTAGAAAAGATATTAAAGTGAAAATACCTCCTGGAGTTAGCAAAGGTAGTACTCTTCGTGTACGTGGTGAAGGTGATGCAGGACCCAAAGGGTATGTCAAAAATGTTCTATAGTTGCTAGCTTATATATTAATGCAATATTCTTATTGTTTTCAAAGAATATATGGGTTTCACATCATCCTCCTAGCCATTTCCCATCAAATATGTGTAAAGAATTTTTCCTTTGTTTCGCATATTTCTATAGTATGTATTGAAATATTGAGATTATGAAGGCAGTACAATTGAACATTTTTTATTTTAAATCGAAGTATGCTATGTGCCATCATGTGAACTTGTGAATTTTGATATTGTAAATTTTGAATTATATGAGCAATTGTATTTTTTTTTTGTGCTTTGGAAACCCCATAAGTTGACCATGCTTATTTAAGTGTCATCCCAAGCTTTACAAATCCTTCTTCACCAATGATTCCCTATTGAGCGACCTCCAATGCTTTTGCAGGCTTGGCAAATTCTTTTTCAGAACTTCATCTAGATTATCTTAAATCGAGGTCATCCATCATTCTTTGTAGCACATGTCGTATTGCCATGGTTATTCACTATTTCTTAAATTAGTGTAACTCCTTGCCTTCCTCTAACGTGCTCATTCTTCAAACTGTTCTACCTAATTTTATTAGAAATTCACCCTAATATTCTTAGCTTTGCCATGTTGCTTTGCTTGCTTGTCCTCTCCTTGCATTCTAAACCATATGATGTTGGAGGTCTGATTGCCATTTTGTATTTTTTTCCCCTTCAATCACCAGTTTATGTCTCAGCTACTCTATAATGCAAGAGTACTTCTTCTCTTGTCGACATAACTTTGATTCTTTTGAATATTTTTTTGTTATTTGTCTAAACTTTAGTATGATGATTTAAGATAATGAAATCTACCAGACCTCATGATGATGAATTCTACATTGTGGCTTCATTACTTCAGAATAAATTTTGTAGGCTCTTGTTTTTGTATTATAACTTTTGTCCTTATTTGTTTAAGGTTTCTTTCAAAATTTTGGTTTTAGAAATTAACCTTATTCTAGGGCTGAGCAATTAACTAAAACCTGAAGAAACCTACCCAATCCGACTCAATAAACATCAGTTTTGATTGGTTGAAAGACATAAATTGAGTAGAATCGGATTGGGGTTTGTAAAAAATTAGTTATTTATGGTTGGGTTCGGTTTCTACACTTTTAACCTGTATGAAATCGAATCTAACCGATTTAGTATTTCATAAACTCGCTTTCATTTTGAAACGGCATCATTTAGACCTCAATACTTCAATACTTCATTTAGACTTTATTCTAAAGGTTAGGTTTTTTGTATTAAATTGATAAAAAAAGTAAATAAGCTTAAGTGGGCCAATATTGGATTTAAAATCAATATTGGGTCAACATTGAAGTCCAAACCGAGACAACCCACTCAAATTCGCTACAAACTGTTCACTTCGGTTTCAAACGGTTTATACATGATAAACAGTCGGCAGCAGATTAATTTTCTTCAATCCGATTGGGTTCGGTCAGATGAAACTTTTCTCTCAATCCGACCGAACCGGACCCGTGCTCAGCCCTACCTTGTTCATCAAAAATTACTGCAACTTAGCCAAGAATCAGAATCGCATATAATGTGGGTCAGTGTAATGGATCATGGCATGATCTACTAGTGTGTATTAATCCTTATTTCAATCGTCAATCAGCAATGCAATATTGTAAACAACATGAAGTAAAATGTCTTCCTGAATATCCAACAAGTTCATTAATGATTTGTGTAAATAGATTCATCCTTAGTGCTGATAGTTAGCCCACAGCAGTTTCAATTTAAGGTATACGCATATCTCTTGTCCATGAATTTGATCAAAATGACCTTGTCTGACATTCTTTTATATGCTTTATTTGAGTTGATTTAAGGCCACATGTACATTCTTTTGTTTCTTATCCATAATTGTATATTTAAGGTCACATGTGCAAGTTCCATCCCCACTTTGAACAATTTCACTTAGATGCGTGGAAGCATGCATAATAAGGAAAAGGTTTCTAATGGATTTCAAAACTGGCTAGACTTTGCGGGGTCCCAATTTGTCATCCAGAAGAACAGATTAGAAGTGCTCTGTCAGATGAGGAAGTTTTGCTGTTTCAACAGTCAATCAAATGCTTGCCTTTTGACTTATTATTTCTCTACTATCCCATCAGCAAGCATAGATACTAGTGAGAAATCCCACTTTTAGATACTGAATGCTGCAGGAAGAACTAGAGATCATGGGGGAGAAGGAAAGACAGGGATCATTTCTTGAGGATAGGGTGATCTAAGGAGGGAAGCAAGGAGAGAGAGACATGGGGTTAGGGCTTGGTAATTGAGATAGTTTTGGATAATCAAAAGGGAAGGGTGGTTATGGGGGTGGAGATTTATATGTTTGGGTAATTTAAAAGCTGGGGTTACCAAGGGAGAACAAAGAGAGTGGGGAGAGAGTAAGAGACATGAGTTCTCAAGGGGTGTGGTGGCATTTTCTTCTCCTTGTTTCCAAAGAGAAGAAAAAGAGAGAGAGAGAGGAGGGGGAAGAAAAAAGGAGGGAGGGAAGATGTCGGAG
>KE504768.1:1051802-1064597 GCA_000441515.1 Elaeis oleifera | reverse complement strand
TCCTCTCCTCTCTCCCCCCTCCCCCCCCCTCACTGCCAATAATTAAAAGAGCCCTCCATGTCACTCATCTCCACCAATGGATCTAAGCAGCCTTTAGAGCTTTAATCCTAATGCTCAAGCAGCCTTCTCTTCATCCTAGCCCTCTATTGAAGAAGAAACACATCTCTAGTAAATCTTAACTCTTCATCCCTTGCCACATCACCATGCTTGAGCCTATTCTTTGGCTAATTAGAATACGCCACCTAGCAACTAATCCTAACCCCTTAGATCTTAAGAAGGCCCTAGAATGCCCAACTCTAGCCTTTGGTTTCCCCCTTCTTCCTCTATAAATAACCCTATAGCCCTCTTTTTCCTTGGTAAAAAAGAGGAGAAATTGGCAACCCTAGGAGAGGTCATGCCAAATAGAGTCCAATAAAACCGTAACTAGTCTTCTCCTCCAGGCCTTTTTTCCTACCTCCAAACCCTAACAAGCCACCTCAAAGCACCTACAACTTCATCCAAGCATCCAATCAAGAAGGAAGACCTACCCTTTTCATCTTAGTTGGAGGCCTTTCCGAGTGAGGACCTGATACTAAGGGGATAGGTAGAGGAAGCAACACAGACAAGGTGCAATGTTGGTGGCTTCCTCTTCTCCTCGTCTTTTCTTTTCATTTTTGCATCTTCTTTGTTTTGAGATTTAAACACTAATCTTAGAATAGGTTAGAAGTAGAACCCCTAAAGTATCCAATCTACCTTTAGGATCTTCACCCGGGAGGGGTTGTAGGGTGTGACTTTATGGCCCTTCCTCGCTAACAAGGACCTTGTCCATTGCCCTATCCCACTCAACAGTTTCATAATGATACCCTAACTCCAAAACTTAGGTGGTGACTCCAAACTGAGCACTGGTGGTAGCCTATACTATCTTGACATTCAACTTTGATATAGATGTCCAAATGTCTTGTGAGTGTCTATTGGCAAAATATGATTCAGGTATTACCATTCTTAACTATCAAGCACTCTTACTTCTAAATCAGGTTAGCTTTATGGTCAAAGTATGATTCATCCTAGCTAACAACTTTCTACAGTTGGCTTTAAGCCTGATGTTGAGCCTTTTATGAATTAGTTATGAATGCTTAGGCAAGGTGATTTTCGAAAGAAATCATGTGCCGTTAAACATTGACAACAAGTAAAGTTGTCTTAGTTTCAACTCATGCAGCCGCACAGCGGCCATCTTAAGTTCCACCTAGTCTTAGACATGGAGGATGGCAAAATGTAGTGTGGGAAATTTCATTTGTCTGTGTGGTCACTTGGTACCAACCAAATTTACTTGAATGAATGCAAACATATATATCATGAACCTAAGTTCCAATGTTTTGAAACAAAGGCCATGGTATGTGGGTGGCCATGGGGCGTAAAGACATTCGGGTGCTTATGTAGTTGGTTTTCATAAATTATTATCAAATAAACATAATACATAAAAGAACAGTAATAACAATTAGCAACAACAACAACTAACAATTAGTACTTACCACTCAGTACTTTATACCTAATAGCAATAATATAACATTATTGACAAATTAACATTCTTAATAACATATTTTGCCTAGCCATAACCTGCATCTAGTCACCATTAACTGAATTTGCGCTACCCACATAGGCTTGCATAATAGTGTGCTGCATATGTGGACAAGGCTAAAACTTGCTGCATGTACAGATGCATAATGCTAAGTGGGGCCACATATGTGGGCTTATAATGCTAAATGAGCCACCTATTCAGCTCATACCGCCTAGTTACCACTTATGAAGAATGTGGTTTGCTTAGGGAACTTCATCCACATATGAGGCTGTATATGTCACTTTCAACATAAGAAAATCAATGTTTTTTCAACTTACTAGTGGAAATTAAAAAAGAAGACTAGGTTGTTAGTTGTACTCATTTTAGAACATGGTGAATTATAATGATTATTTGGTTATCGAAGTGTATGATCATAGCACAATGTAAATCAACATTTCTTTTTTGTAAAAGCATGATCTTAACTTTTTGGAGTGGCTAAACTTAAAGATAGCAGATTTTTTTAAAAATAATGAAATAAAAAAAATAGATTTCTCCACATGATGTTCCAAAATATGGAACCTGATATCAACACTTAAACAATTATATCTTTCATAACAGGAAACTTCTATATAGGGTGGTGTACGTGCATCGGGATCTTTGGAAAGTCATCCTAGCACCCACTTCCAAAGAGTTTCCTCATTCAATATTCTTTTCCCTATTTTTTAATAAATAGACCTGGTTCCTTGTATGTTCTTCCATATTAGCTCTAGCATCTACACTTGCTTCATGTAAATATGGTTCAATCTAAAGCCAAACATGATTTTATATATTTTGAAAATTTATCCATGTTTTATATTTAGGGCTGCAAGCCTGCAAGTGAATCAGGATTGGAGTGGGGTTGCTTGATCCATATCCAATCCTATGGAAATTTGGATGTAATATCTGGATCTAACCCAACTCATCTATAAGCTATGTCATGTTGATTACACTTCTATATCTAAGATCCAAATAGAGAAAATGCGTTAAAGTTGGATTTTTCTAGATCCGAGTTCATCTCCATCTTTTTGGGGTTGTCTCAGGGTTGAGTTCAAGGTTGGAATATTTTGGGGTCAAGAATTCTCTAGATACCAATCCTTTTGTAGTATCCAAAAATATATTGCATTATAACTAGCTATTTTAGGAAAGTGATTAGACAATTTTGCATTTAGGAATTTTAGCTCAATACCATTGATTGAGAAAAGAAAGCACTTTTTAGGAAAGAAGGGTATTTTTTGCAAGTCACACCAAGTATTTGTCAATATTACATAGAAAATTTCTCTTATCACTATTTAAAAATCAATTCGGAAAATATTAACCTTTTTTGGGGCAAACACTTTGGCTTAGGTTTACTCCAATGGATGTGGATGATTGTTTCTTGCAATATTTGGTGGGACCTTTGTGAGCAAGGTTTGTGGAATCAGTATTGGATCTCATACCATCCAGTGATTGGTTCGATACAGTACGAGTCCCTACTGTACCGTGTTGGAGCATATGGAAATAGGGAGGGAAGAGTGGGATGGAGAAGGAGAGAGGAAGAAAGAGAGGGATAGGAGGGAGAGCAAAGAGAAAAGGGAGAGTGGGGAGAGAGGTTGAACCACTGTGATTCATTGCGAGGCAGCTTCGAGAGCTCCAGATCCAACAACAAGGATCGAGAGGGGAACGAGAGAGAGAGGCCGAACCACTTCTATTTGTCATGGGGAAGCTCCAAGAGCTATGAATCTGATGTTGGGACCGAGGGAGAGATGGGAACAGAGAGGGGGGAGAGAGACTCACCTGGCTAGGGTTGTCGTCATCATCATCGACTCAACAGTGATTGAGGGATTTCGGTATTACAGCTTCAAGAGAACTGAGCTAGGAATTAGGCTTTGAATGTGGAGGGCCTTTACATCCTAAACCGATCGGCTGAATTGTGTCAGTAACCAACTGGTCCAGTTGTGCATCTTGAACTAGTTGGTTCGGCATGGTTCCCGTAAACTTGATGTAAGTTATGGGTGAAATGACACTTGTCCCCATTTTAGAAGGTTCCTTTCTTCCTTTTATTGATTATTTCTTAGCTCTCCTAATCCCCCCTCCCCAAACCATTGGGACTCCTACGAGTGGGCAATCTCTAAGATCTGTGTTGGTTTTGCGATCTCCTACTCTCCCTCTTGGGGTGGATCATCCTTTTCCGCCTCGATCTCGAGACACTATCGCAATAGGGAAGACAACAGCACCAACATTTTTGGTTGGGAAGCTTTGAGGTTCCTTTACACTGAGAGTCAGAAGAGGGTTGGCGTTTACTGCCTTGACTGGTTAACTATGCGTGCATATATTAATTTTGCTTATGCAGATAATTTATATATTAGGATGGGGTTGTTACGTCAGTTGTGTCAGGGAGTTGCATAATCCATCTTGATCTATATATCAATTAGGGTCGGGTCAGGTCGGTTAGAAAATAGAAGATCCAAATCTGGCCCTAAATAATAGTGGGATCTAGGTTTAGAACCAAGCAGACCCATATTTTCGTGAAGGGGCTAGCTGGGTTGAATCAGGTCTTAACCGGTCTCAGGGATGTCCAATGCATTTGCATCTCTCATTGTTCCTAAATTGTCTACTTCAGGATATTGGGATATCCATATGGAATTGAAACCTCCATTTAAAATCTCATTTGTTAATTCCAATAGGTTACCCTTCTTAGAATGTATGTTTTACTATTAGCTGCAAAGGGGGCAGACAGTTGACTTTATGATCTTCAGCAATACATGCATGCGTGAATGCACGCTTGCTTGTATGCATGCAATATGTAAAATGCACTTGAGAGGAAGCTGTCTTTAGTGGATAGCTGGCATTCCCTCTGATTCAAGATTTTCATTTTTCTGTCTAAGTAATAAATGCTATTCCACTTGGTGCACGTGCTGTGTGTGTGTTTGTGCGTGTGTGTGAGAGAGAATTTTGAGAGGCAATGGTAGGACCAAAGTGGAATCTTGCATGGGAGTTTACAATATAAAATAATTATATAATTGTTGATGTTAAACAGGAAAATATTAGTGAATTTAATCGAGTTTGGGCTAGTTCCTAGATAGTTAGGTTCTGGATTCTTGTTTCTTATTCTAGATCCCTGATTGTTCATGTATGTTAGGTTGGAGCGCCGCCTCTTGGACCTGAACCATATTCTTAAGTGGTTATGTGTATCCAATGTCCAGATCAAACCAAGGCCCAGATTTTAATTTGGCTTGGATCATTCTTTAGTAAGCCATACTTTATTTTGAGGTGATTTGATTTGCGAGCTGCCATTTATGCTCAATACAGCTAGGAACTAGGTATCACTGTATGAATTGTTTTGTCTTAGTCAGCTATACTTCAATTTTAAGATGATTTGATTTTGTGGGCTGCCATTTATGCTCAAGACAACTAAGGCTCTGGACATTACTCTATGAATCATTGTTTGTCAGCAATACTTTTAACAGTGGTTCATAGAGTGATGCCTAATGCTTGATAATATAAGCATCCAACATGCTGCACGCAACTAAATGAACAATGCACATGATGGGCTGCAGATGTTTGCAATAAAGTGATCTTTTGCCAGCAGTTATTGGTCAGGATCTCTCTTACAGCCGGTCGGACTTTATAGGTGAACAGGAAATTTACATATCTAGTGAAGTGTATAATATACAGAGAAACAATCTTGGTCTGAGGTTTGCTGAACACTAGCAAGATACTGTGGATAACCATTCTTAATATCATAAACAACTATACACTTATTTGATGCTGAGTTTGCTCTATATGTCTGCTTTGGGTATTTATCCCTTCATAAAAAGCAGTATTATTTCATTTCTTTTTATTTTTGACATATTTCAAACTCATTTCACCTAGCCATATTCACAATATCGTTTAAGCCCCATGTCAGCTGTAATGTGAACTTGCAGGTCGGTTGCTAATGGAGCACTAAAATGGCTGAAAGACAACCTTTAGTTCGAATGCTGTTCTTACAGATTTTAGATGATGATGCCATCCCCGTTCCGTACGTAGATGAGTCCATGGTCCATGTTCTCCTTTCTCTTTTTGGGAATTGCCTGAAGTTGTCACACCCGTTGCTGCAACAAGCCCACACATGGAGGATAATATTCAAGAAATGACGTATCAGAGACTTCTTGTGGCATTCTTTCAACTTTTAATTATTTCCCTTTCTGTAGAGTTAACAATTAGTAACTACAATTCTTTGCACAGGTGTAATGTTTTTCTGTTCTTAGCATCTTTTGAGGACAAGCTAAAATGGTTCAGGGCACCGTGTGTTATTTCCATCACTACCTGTTGTTGTTCTTTGCAGATTTTGCAGGCTTGTCTTTCAGAGTCAAGTAATCCGTTGCCTGAAGCACCAATGTTTGTTCACTTGTTTGATGGGCAATATATGATAAACTCAACATTCCAGTTACTTATTCTCGGAATGGTGACATGTTAGAATTTGAATTGCATAACCATTAAACAGCTGAAACTGAATGGAAAATATTCTTAGACAGAAAATTCAACGGGAGTCAGGATATTGTGGATTTTGTGCCATGCCGGTGATGATCATCTCCAAATCATAGATGATGTTCCACAAATTTAAACCTCAATGCAGAAAACTATGGCACCACACGAAAGTGTGTCTGAAGAGTGGTGCTAAGCGTATATAAAGAATTGAAGTGACACTTGAGGCCGAAAAAGGGAAACTTTTAAGAAAATGGATCTCTTCAAGGGTCAGACTAAACTTGGCACGCTAATGTTGCATTTCTTCTTGACTGCTCCTGATCTTGCCTCATAACGTAATTTAACGAAGAAAGCTGACTTGATATTTCTTCTAGAATGTGCACCTTTTTTTTTTCTAAGCTTTTGCATGGACTGGAGTTTCATTCAAAGAATGGTATTCCATGTATCCTCCTGACAACGAAGGGCATCAATACTTTTGTAAAGCAAAAGAAAGCAGGCAAGCAAATTATGCGAGACGGAATGCATTCTGTTTTACTTTGAGGTATCCCTTAATATTCTTAGCCTTGGATGCTGCAGGCCATCCTTTTGTCTCCATCGACGAGGCTAGGTCAAGCAAGAAGGCTCGAGGCCCTGGAGTTTTTTTTCAAGATCATGTCCATGCCAATGCAACAAATTATAAATCAAATTCCTTTCTTATCTGACTACTGTACGGTGGCTTCTTATTGACACCTTCCGGTAATTGGACCACTAACGTGCCTAGTTGTCCTTAATTTATACATCATCTGACACGGAAACTAGGGCCATCTCCTGCCATCATCTTTGCCAATGTGATATAAATAATTACTAAACAAATGCTCTGATCCACTTATCAAGGAGGTGGGGAAGAGCATCTCCTTGTCTCAGCTAATTTAATCAAGAAATTAACGCACAGAAATTAAACAAAACGTCCTTGAAGTAAACCAACCATACTCGGATTGGAGTCTCTGACCATGGGGATCCGGACAATATCCCATAGAAATCACATGATAACCTTGAAACTTATATATTTATCATGTACATAGTGAAACTTGTAAAGAATCCCCAACGACCCTCATTCATACATGCAGGTCGCTTATATGGTCCACTAGAGTTTGATATTGTCTTATGCCTGGCTTTTTGCTGATCACGCTCTCTGCCAAGCTGGGATGCTGGCAAACTGAATCTTGTCCGGTTTTCAAGGTCCCAAAGTGGTTTAGATCTGGAATTGAGACCAGGTCTGACCCATTAACTTGATAGGTTGGATTAGGTTAGATTCCTCCTGTGAATCCTTGGTTAATCCATGTTAGGTCTAATAAGTTCCCTTTGGGTTTCATGGTGGGTTCCAAACTTTGATTTACATATCCTAGTTACTTCACATCTCAAAAATGGGAATGGACACTTTGTTTATGGGCTTGGACTAATTGGAGCTTATGGATCAGATCTTGGTAAGCCAGCCTCAAGAGTCTCAATTATACTTGACAGAATACAAGATCAAGTAGGAATTGGATAAGATTTTATATGCATCCCTCCATCCTTCATAAGCACCAATCATGAGCCCACAAAAAAAGCACTTTATACCATAATCAACAAGTCTTGTCCCAACTAAACAAGTTGGCCAAATCAGAATATGATCCCCAAATAGACAGTTTTATATACCCATTCCATTTGGCGAGCTAAGCAGGGAATTTTGAACAAAGAAGCATCTAAGAGAACTTTACGAAGATAAGAACAAATGATAGGGGAAAAACTGTTATACATCCAAAGAAGTTAAACTTCATTTACATTGTAATACCAAGCCCCTCCCTCCCACCACCCCATCCAGAAAAGTTAAAAAAAAAAACAAACAAACAAAAGAAAAGTTAAAAAAGTTAAGCATAAGTTTCTTTGAAGGTACAGACACCTTTATAGCAAAGAAGAGAGACAACCATGTCCACTGACTACAGATCTCCCCAATACTGCAGAGGTAAGTGACACACTTGCACCATCAAAAGACCTTCCCACCCTTCATCATCTTCTTGAACTCCTCAAAGTTCACCATGCCATCCCCATCCAAATCCACCTTCCTTATCATATCCCTGCAGTCCTCCACCGTGGCCCCTCTCTTCAACCCCAAGAAGCCAGCACCAATCCCAACTCCTCCACCGTTATCAGTCCATCCCGTTCTCATCAACACATCAAAGGCCTGTCTCAACTCCATCTCTTCATCTTCTTCTTCTTCCTCCGACTCCGCTCTACCTCTCTCCACTCTCTTGTCACCATCTTCTCCACCTTGACCCAGTCCTCGGCCTCTTCCTATCGAATCATAGAGCTCTCTAAACTCCTCGAGGTCTATGAGGCCGTCTCCATTGGTGTCGACCCTCTCCATCATGCTCATGATCTCATTTCTCGTGCTGAACATCCCAACCTCTTGAACGACTCCTCGAGCTCCTTCGCAGTGATGAAGCCGTCGCCATCTCTATCGAAGGTGGCGAATATCGTCTCAAGGTCGGGCTTGTCGACCGTCACCTTGCTAACTACCACTTCGTTGTCATCCTTCTTGGAAGCTTTCTCTTTTGGCTTTGGAGAGGAAGAAGCTATACGAAGAATCGAACAAAGCCATGCCAAGAGCTTTGAAGGGTGGAAAAAGAAGAAGGAATTGATAAGGCCACAAGTGAAGAGGATGGCAAACAAGAGGAGGGCAGTCATGGTTAATTTTAGAAGAACAGGACAAGAGAGGAGGGAGGGGAGGGGAGGGGAGGAGAGAGAGGTTATTAGTTATTTGGGGAGATGGAGAAGGGAAAGAAGAGGGACTCATAAAGGAAAGAAGAGGGCAGGGAGCGGTGGAGTCCCTTTAAAGCGACGTGGGGAGTAGAGTTATTTGTAGAAAGGGTAGTGTACGCGTGATAGGGAGAGACTGATGGTCCCACAAAACCGCGTGAATAGTATAACAACGGTCCTCTCACTGGTGATTGGCCTACATGTCATCTATTCTATAATTTCTAATGACCTCCCCAAGCTTTGTGTTCTTGGACCATGGAGTATGATGCACTTCCTTTCTTTTCTAGAAAGCCTGGGCCTGGGTTATGGGAATTCGTAATTAAGCTGACACTTCTCAGCGAGGGGGTGCCGTACGAAATCATACAACTAAATTTGATTTTGAATTGGCAACAAAGTTGACCAAGAAATATGTTGAAATTAATTAAATCAATAGAGGCTTTTAGATGTCCTTGTTTGGCCGCCGTTTACCTACGTAATCGATGATGGTAGTTTCTTTATAGGCAAGATATCATATGGTTCTCACATTAACAAATGACAAATTACAGCAGCACATTTTTAGCTTTTCATAATTTATATTTATATTCAAAATTTCTAATTCTTTTAATTAGATCCCAGGATCCAACCATCCATCTCCATAAGGATTCTTCGACGTGTGCTTGTCACGTGAAATAATTAGGCAAAGTTCCATCACTACTGGCTAGATAGGAAAAAAAAAAAAAGAGTTGGATTAGTACAGAAACAAAATCCAAAGATATATTAGTCATTTCATAATCATTGTTTATGGTGTTAGAACTTGGGTGGACGCCAGAACCATATTGCAACCAATTCACAATTTTTAGAATCTAATTGAAAAAAACCGAATATTTGGGATGTAAATAATTAAAAAAAATTAAAAGATGTCTCTATAATTTTTCCTTGCCAAAAAGAATTATCATATGCTTCCAACGGTTTCAAAATCTTCCTAACGGCCTTGCAACAAGAAACGGTTGCTTACTGTTCATTGCGTGGAGAAAGCTCTTCAACGGTCAGAAAATCTCGTACCTTTTTATGGTTGGAAGAACCTGTACGAAAGTCAGCAGAAAATCCACTTTCCTGCCGTCCAACAAACGCGTGTAACCCGCGCATGATCTAAATTCTAAATCCTCTAGACGCCAGCTTTAGATGACAACTCGTTTGCTTCCACCAAGGGAAGAATAAGTCCTACTCCAAGGACATATCACATATCCATTTTAAAATTAGTATTCAATAATATTAGCTGATATCTGTGTAAACCATGATCAGCTACCTTGTTATCTCTCTCTTGTAATATATTTCTACTGGACCATGCTTCATCGCTTTTAACTCGCAGATGATTCTGCACTAGAATTCCAATCTTGTTTCTCCCCTTTTTGACATGAGCTCTGCATGTCAAAAGATGGGAATCCCAATTACGTGCTTCTGTAAACAGGCTTAAGGCACACATTTAACTTTAAAGGAAGCTTGGCATCAACTCTGCATGTAGAAAAAGAGGGGAATCTGAATACTTGCTTGTGCACATAGGCTCATGATACAATTATCTTTAGCTGGATTTGGACATGATATTTGCATGTGAAAAAATTGCATTAACCATTGAATCTATCTACATATGATGTTCTTTGGATATGCCTATTTGCACCCGTTTGTTTTACTTGTGGATCACGTTATTCGGCAACAGTTGAAAAATTAAGAGCGCGTTTGGTTAGTCATTCAAAAATATTTTTTATTTTTGATTTTAAAAAAAATTAAAAATAATATTGATAATATCATAAAAATAAAAATTAAATAATTACTTATATGCAAAGCAAAATTTTTACTTTCAAACTTACTTTTTATTTTTTTACTTTCGCACCCTAAAACACCAAACCAAAAATAAAAAATCCGAATCTTTCTTCTTCATCGAACTCTTCATCTCTCCACCCCTTTCTCCCTCCCTTCCTAAATCCTTCTCTCTTATCTAAATCCTTCTCTCTTATCGAGCTCTTCATCTGTCGTCTCCCCACGTTACTTTTTGCTTTATAGCAACGAGTTACAAAACATATTTTTTATCTTTTTTATTTTTACTCAATAACAAAAATCGAAAAAAATAAAATATTTTTTAAAATTAAAAATCAAAAATCAAAAAGTATAACCAAACACACCCTAAGATGTCTAAGCTTATTATTCTTTAGAATTTATGAATTTAAGCTTCTGATCGGCTTAAAACAAACACATCTACAAGGTAATCTAAAATACTGGAGAACAGATTAGGGGGGAAAACATTGTTTGAGATCTCCAGGTATAAAGTTGTGGCAATAGTCCGGTACAAATCAATCAAACGGGGGAAATTGAGCACCATGAATTGCCAGATTACCATGATGCCAAGGATCAACGAAAAGCTATCATTATACAGGAAGAATAGATGATGAAAAGGAAAAAAAGATGACATACAAGATAACAGGACCTTGTTTACATAGCCAAAAGAATAGTAACTAAGAAGACCCACACAAGTGAATTCCTGGGGTTACAAGAAGTCTTTCATGCTTCAATCTCCTCAAATATTGCAACTGAAACGGGACTGCAATTGATATCCCCATAGCACTAGTGTATAAATTACAAGATAAACATTTCCTTGTACTCTAGCATTTTAATCATACTTGAACCATCAGTTCTATTGGGTTTCTCAGTAACACTAACATCCGAGGAAGAAATATGAAAAAGAAAGGCATCAGCTAACCGAAATAAACTTCAGCTCTATTATCTTCTCAAACTGTATAGCGCAATCAGCCCACCAAAACTGAAAAACATGACCAAAAATTAAATGATGAGAAAAGAAAATAAAACCAGAATTTACATAAATGGAGTCCTTTATCATACATTATACTGACACCATCACATCAATATTTAATCCCAGTCACTTTTTAAAAGCAAAAAAAGTTCACATATATAAAATTATGAACGATGAACAGAAATCTGTTAAAAGTTGGAAGCATAAATATCAGAAGTCATGTGGATTTTATCAGAGGATGGATTCCATATTAATGCTAGAGTAAATCCTCCCTTTGGCTCTCTGTTCTACTCTCCTTGATTAAGATCAGAACTGCCACCAGTACTGGTAGTGAAACCATTAGCAGAGCTTGCAATATGTTGGGCCTTGTTATCTCAGGGAAAGAATACTTCCATATTTAATGGCTGCACCACTGCCAACAGACCCAGCTGCCAATTGCCATAAGTAACCGAAATCATCCTGTTTTGCACATGCACAGAAGCATGTAAAGATGGTAAGTTCTACTATGAATCTATGCTGGACTGTGAGATAAAGAGAACAATCAAAAAGATAAAAAGAACATACTTTCAAAACCAAGGCTGCACATCTATGGTCTCCTGCCTAGGCCAAGTGACTCTTCTTTTATATTCATGAAGCATCTTCATTTACCAGTTATCATCCAATAAAGGATAACATTACACCATACAGATGATTGTCTTAGGTCTTTGCAACATTAAAACTTCGCATATCTTGGACCACAAAAACCATAATTAAGTGGGTTTTCATCTTGAGAGTGCAAAGATGCCAACATGAATGGACCCTAGTGTCTTTGTAATTTTTTTCCTTCAAGCATTCAATTAGAATTTGGGAAATGACTTTGACTATTGCACATTAAAAACCATTGGTTAAAAACTAAAGCTAGATGCAATATGACTTGGAAGTTTCAGGCTTGTGATCAATATTTATCTTTTCTAGGCTGTGAAGAGAAACATTAGATGGTTGCTTATTGTGCCTTTAATAACTTGAGAATAGGTGTAGATGGCACATCCAATAAATTTATATGCACACCGTAGACACAGATCACAAGTCAAGCACCATTCACTACTTGAAAACTCCTCATGACTGGTTGAAGATGATCATTATTGTACATGCATCAGTGTAATGTTTAATGATACAAGAGATCAACATAGAAAGAAAGTATGACATAAGCAATTATTTATGAAATTATATATATATATAT
>KE504768.1:1012705-1027984 GCA_000441515.1 Elaeis oleifera | reverse complement strand
ATATATATATATATATATATATGGATTAATAGTTTGGGTATTCTGATATTTACTGTCTCCTATATGTGAATGGTATAAATTGTAGGTTATATTGATTCATTGATAGGTAGATGCCTTGCATGCATATAGAGACGGTTCCCTGTTAGTATGCGGCGGTTGCTCACGTTCTCGATATTTAAACTCAGATACGGGGGCGTGACAATTAAAATGGTATTAGAGCATAGGTTTAGATTTGTAGAAAATTTTGATCCTAGAATTTGATACACATTGCGTGTAGGTGGGTGGCTATCTGATGCTTAGAAATATTTTATCTATTATAGGTGCTAGCTCTAAATTGTGATCATTCATGCACTTATAGTTGAATTTTGTTATTGCCTCAATATAAATAGGATGGCATCCTGCCATGTTAGGAAGGTTATCAGCATTGTGGATCACTCCCAAACTGGTGAATCTTTAAACCAGCAAATTGGTAATAATGATTAGCAAATGGGTGCTAGGATGGCCACTGAAAATATTTAGACTGAACAATCACAACAGCCTACAGTACTTTAGATTACGGAGACAATGATAGAAATGATGCAGAAACAGCGGCAATGATTTAGGGAGCAATAATTGAAACAACATAAGTGGTTCCAAAAGCAGCAATTGCAATTTCAAAAGCAAATACAGGAACATATTTACAACAGGAACAACAAATGTTACAGAAAAAGGAATCACAGTCCTTCAGTATTGGACCTCAAATAGGACAGCATGGTGGCATAACTGAATGCAGAAAGATGGCCCTCCAATTTTTCATAGAACCACTGAACCATCGGATGCTAAGAATTGATTGGTGGAGATGGAAAAAGCTTTTGCTATCACAAAATATTCAGAGGAGGATAAATAACCTATGCCTCTTATATGCTTCAGGGTAAGGCCTCGGATTGGTGGAGGATGGTACAGACCAAGCCTGCTTCTAATGTAGAGCTCTTTACCTAGGATAAATTCTATAAAGCATTTTATGAAAAGCATTTTTCTTCTAGCATTAGAGCCCAAAAATAACAGAAATTTATTCTTTAAGATAGAAAGATATGACTGTGGCACAATATGAAGATAAATTTAATGAACTTGTTAAGTTTGCACCCAAACTAGTAGAAGATGAGGGGATCAGAGTTCATAAGTTTCAAATAGATTAAGAGCATAAATCAGGAAAAGAGTAGCACTCTTGTAGTTGACCATCTATCCAGACATGATGAATATGGCATTAATAGTTGAAAGAGAAATTGAGCAAGAACAGAAGGAAAGAGAGGGTTAGAGGAAGAGGTTTAGGCCAACCATGAGACAGAGTGGGCAAAGTTCAATCTGGCAATCAAAGAACCAGTTCAACTGGAAGAGATTAGACAACCTCAAGCAAGTTTAATTCAATGTTCTTGGTGTGGAGAAAATCACCTTAGTAGGGATTGTCCTTTAAATACTGGTGCTTGTTTAGATGTGAGAAGGATCACAAGATAGCAACTTATCCGATGCTAGTTGAGAGTCAGACTGCTTCAACATCTTCTGTTTTTGGTCAGCTCAAGTACCATTAAGTAGTACTCCTATTAGGCAGAGTAGATTGGGAAGTCAAAGATCTTAGACTTAGGGGCGAGTATATACTATTACTCAACAAGATGCCTAAGTTTCTAATACAGTGGTGGCAGATACTATTCTAGTACTCCACACTTATGCATGTGCTTTGTTTGATCTTGGTGCCACCCATTCCTTTATATCTACTATATTTGTTGTAAAACATGGTATATTGCTTGAACCTTTAGAGATGGTAATATATGTTTAAACCCGAGTGGGACATATATTAGTCATTGATTATGTCTGCAAGTCCTATATTATTAAATAGAAGGTAAGGAGTTGGTAGTGGATTTGATAGTGCTAGACATGAGGGACTTTGATGTAATATTAGAAATGGATTGGTTAGCTACTTATTATACCTCAGTTGACTGCCATAAAAAGATCATGAATTTTTATATTCTTGATCAGTCGGAGTTCAGTTTTATAGAAAGTACAAAAATTACTCCACAAATAGTATCAGTCTTGCAAGCTAACCGAATGTTAAAGAAGGGTTGTATAGGATATCTAGCTAATGTGAAGGATATGCAAATGGATGAGCAAAAGTTAGAAGATATCCCTATTGTGCATGAGTTTCCTTGTGTTTCGAGATGACTTGCCAGGATTACCACCAGATAGGGAGATTGAATTCTCCATTAACCTAGTTTCTGGTACAGGTCCAATTTCTAAAGCTTCATACTGAATAGCTTCAGTAGAATTGAAAGAGTTAAAGGAGTAGCTTCAAGAATTACTAAATAAAGTTTATTAGACCTAGCATATCACCTTGGGGAGCTCCAATTCTACTTGTGAAAAAGAAGGATGGGAGTCCCTAACTTTGTATTCATTAAAGGGAATTGAATAAGGTGACTGTTAAAAACAAGTATCCATTACCTAGGATTGATAATTCGTTTAATCAGCTGTCGGGAGCCCAAGTGTTTCCAAAATTAACCTTGATATCATCAAAAGATCAAAGCAGAGGATGTGCCTAAAACTGCCTTTCAAACCCACTATGGACATTATAATTTTTGATGATGCCATTTGGATTAACTAATGCCTCAACTGCATCATGGACTTGAATAGAATATTTAAGCCTTTCTTGGATCAGTTTGTAGTAGTATTCATTGATGACATTCTAATCTATTCCAAGAGCAAAGCAGAGCATGAAGAGCATCTAAGATGTATCCTTCAAATCTTAAGAGAAAAGAAGTTATTTGCCAAGTTTAGCAAATGTGAGTTTTGGCTAGATAGAGTAGCATTCCTTGGGCATGAAATATCTAACAAAGGTATCTCTATGGATCCTAAAAAGATAGAAGCTATTGTGAGCTGGAATAGGCTGACCAGTGTATTCGAAATCCATAGTTTTTTGGTTTGGCTAGTTATTATCGAAGAGTTGTAAAACGATTTTCTAAAATTGCTGCAGCTTTACCCATTTGACTTAGAAGGGAGTCAAGTTTGAATGGTCTGATGAATGTAAGAGAAATTTTGAAGAGTTAAAAGAAGACTGATATTAGTCCCTATTCTCACTATACCTCCTGGAAGTGGATATTTCACAATATACAGCGATGCTTCTAAGAAAGGTTTAGGATGTGTTTTAATGTTGTATGGAAAGGTTATAGCGTATGCTTCTAGGCAACTGAAACCTTATGAATAAAATTATCCTACACATGACTTGGAGTTAGCAACGGTAATTTTTGCACTTAAAATCTGGAGGCATTATTTATATGGTAAGCATTATAAAATATTCACTGATCATAAGCATTATATGGTTAGAATTGTTGAAGGACTATGACTTATCTATTAATTAACATCCAAGAAAAGCCAATGCAGTGGCCGATGCATTGGGTAAAAATCCATCGATAATTTGGTAGTATTGATTACTAGTCAGAAACATATTTTGGTAGACATTGTTCGCCGAATCGAATGGTTCATATCGTGCCTAATCAGACGGTTCAGGCCATGCCAAATCGGACGACTTAGGCTGTGCTGAACCATATTGGCGGGATACTGATTCAGTTCCGACATGAAAACAGCAAAGCGGCCATCTCGAAGGGAGGGAGAAGAAAGAGAGGTAGAGAGAGGGGGAGGGAAGGAGAGGGAGAGGAAGAGGAAGAGAAGGCCTCCAGCAGCTGTCAGAAGCCGTCAGAGCTCTTCCAAGTTCGATAAGGCCGGAGGGAGGGAAGAAGAGAGATGAAGAGACCTCATCGGATCACCAGAGGTCCTTTAAGGCCTCCAGATGGGCGGCGATGCCGCCGCGAGCTCTCCAACGACTAGTGAGCTAGCACTGAGGGAGCGGAAGGGCGGTCGAGGTCGAAGGAGGGCGGATTCGAAATAGGGGTTCGAATCCCTATTTGAATCCGCCTCCTTTAGCGTCGGCCGTGCCTGGGCCTCCCTCCGCTCCCTCGATGCTGGCTTGCCGACCGTCGAAGAGCTCGCAGCCGTGTTGCCACCCGTCTGGAGGCCTCCGATAATCTGATGAGGTCTTCTCCTCTTTCTTCTTCCTTCCCTCCGATCTTACAGAGCTCAGAAAGAGCTCCAATGACCTCCGACGGTCGTCGGAGGCCTCTCTTCCTCTCCCTCTTGCTACCGGAGGCCTCTCTTCCTCTCCCTCTCCGCCTCCCTCTCTTCCTCTCCTCCTCCCATCTCTCTTCCTCTCTTTCTTCTCTCTCTCTCCTCTTCTCTGTCCTGTCGGTTCATGCCGGTACAGTCCGATATGGATCCATACCAACTCATACCGTCGGCTAATCGGTACGGGTTCTGGTTTAGACTCCGAAAATCTTGTTAGTAGATCTGATGAAATTTGATATTGAAGTATGGAAGCATGAACATGGGGCATAGATAGCACATTCAGAGTATAGCCTAATTTGATTGAAAAAATAAAGCTACTTAAGGTAGTGATTCAGAGTTATAGAAAATTAGAGAACAAGTGAATTTCGAGATACAACTAAAATTTCAAGTTCATGAGGATAGATCCTTGAGATGTAGAAATAGAATGTGTACCTAATGCTCTAGAGTTGAAGCGAGAAATCTTAGAAGAGGCTCATAATAGTGGCTATACCGTACACCCCGATAGCACTAAATTTTTACAGGGATTTGAAAGGAATTTTCTAATGAAATAATATAAAAGGAGAAATTGCATAATTTGTTGCCTAATGCCTAACATGTTAATGAAATCTAAGCACCAAAGACAAGGAGGGTTACTGCAGTCATTATCAATTCTTGAGTGAAAATGGGAGCATATCATTATGAATTTTATAAATGGTTTACCGAAAACTCCTAATAGTAATGATGCAATCTGGATAATTGTTGATAGATTAACCAAATCAGCTCATTTCCTGGCATACAAAGTTGGTCACACTCTTGAAAGGCTAGCTAAGCTTTATATTAAGAAAATTGTGAAGTTACATGGTATCCTTATGACTATTATATCAGATAGGGATACTAGATTTATATCTCAATTTTGGAAAAGTTTGCATAAAACCTTGGGAACTAAATTCAATTTCATTACTGCTTTCTAAACCCAGACAGATAGACAGTCAGAGAGAATTATTCAAATATCAGAGGACATGTTTAGAGCTTGTATCATTGATCTTAAAGGCTCTTGGGAAGAACATCTATCTTTAGTAAAATTTAAATAGTTATCAATCCAGTATACAAATGGCACCTTATGAGGTACTATATGGAAGAAAATATAGATCCCTAATATGTTGGGACGATGTGGGTGAGAAGAGATTATTAGGATCTAAATAGGTACAGCAAACAATAAAAAATATTTACTTAATCAAAGAGCGTCTCCATACAGCTTAGAGTAGACAGAAGAATTATGCAGATATCAAAAGACGAGAATTAGAATTCCAGATTAGTGATCATGTATTTCTAAAGGTATCGCCTACCAAAAGAATTGTAAGATTTGGAATTTAGAATAAATTGAGCCCTAGATATATTGGTCCATTTGAAGTATTTGAGAGAGTTGGTGCAGTGGCTTACAAACTTGCTTTACCCCCTATACTTTCTGTTGAGGAAATTATAGCAGATCTCAATCATATTATAGAATATGAACTCTTACAGCTCAGAGAAGATCTAAGCTATAAAGAGTATCCTCTACAAACAGTGGATCGAAAAGATCAAGTGTTGCGAGGATATGTTATTCCATATATTAAGGTGCAGTGGAGCAATCATTCAGAACGAGAGGCCATTTTGGAAGTAGAGGAAGTGAAACAGAAGTATCCATATCTATTCGAGAACTTAGATATTTAATTTTGAGGACAAAATTTAATTAAGGAGGGGAGAATGTGGTGAACCAAGCCGATTTAGACCCCAAACCGATCGGGCTCACCCTTAGGCAGTGCCCTATGATTCTTAAACCAAGAACAAGGGTAGGAAATTCCTCCTATTCTCCCAATCTTTCCTAAGTCCGAACCCCCACTGCCTCTCTCTCATCTCTCCTACTCATCATGCCCACCTCTCACCCTCCTAGAACTCTCTTGACACCTCCCCTGGTCCACTGTCGTCTCCTTTGTCTCTCCCTCATGCCCGTTTTCCTTAGGTTCTTCTCTTTCCAATGCCTCTCCCTCTCTTCCATGCATTTCTCTTCCCTTGCTTTTCTTCTCCTCCTTTTCTTCTTCTTCTCTCCTTCTCTTGCTCCCGATTCTCTTCCCTTGTCAAGGAAAGAAGAAAAAAAGAAGAAAGATAGAGAGGAGAGACCCTTTGTCTCTCCCTTCCTCTTTTCGTGTGTGTGTGTCCATGTGTCTGAGTGGGTTGAAAAAAGAAAAAAAAATAGAAGAAAAAGAAAGAAAAAGGGGGCATCACGCTCTCTCACACTCTCTCACTCTCTTTCTCTCTCTCCTTTTTGCTCTCTCTCTCCCCTCTCTCTTTTCCTCTAACATCCTTACCATTTTCCTTGGATTTCTTTGAGCCGTGCCCTTGTCCCCTTGCTGTTAGGAAGCCGGACAAAGTTAGTAGTTTCCCTGTTGTAGTGATAGCTAGTGTAAAAATAGAAGTTAGAATTTAAAGAATTTGAGGAAGAATGTTAGGATTCTTAAGGATTTTAGAAATTAACTTTGAGAATATTGATATGCCACTGATTTGACACATGCATGTCATGTTAAATTATTAGGTTCAGAGGAATCCCAGGGGGACATTTAGATTGTTGGGTTGTTGGTGCCTGTGAGATAAGTAACATTTATATTTTATAGTAATTAATCAGAAATAAATGAGAATTTATCTCATCTCTTTGAAATGATACAAAAGATCGTGATCACATTTGATTTCATCAAACATAACATTTCGTGTAGAATTTCTATAATCATGAATGTTTGACTTGTGATTTGAATATTATAAGTTGAAATAAATGATGTTACATGCTATGATCGGATCAAGCTTGAGAAATTATGATTATTGCCAGTTGAAATATAAAGTATCATACCTGTACTAGAGTTGTATCAAATTGTATTAAAATTGTATCAAAAAGAAAGAAAAATATGAATTATATATATAGTCATTGATATGTGTACCACTTGACTTTTAGCCCTACTGTTCGAAGATCCCCGCCATGAGGGAAAGTGTGGACTTGAGATGCCCGCAACTGAGGAAAGCATGGACCTAAGATTCCCGCCATGGGGGAAAGCATGGACTTAAGATCCATCGCCATGGGGGCAATCGTGGTACCATAGTAAAGGCTATAGAGCTGAAAGAAATGGATACCCGTACTTAAATATAGTATTATGAAATTGGATATATAATGGACTTTTATATTATTTACTGATTTGTATGTTATAGAAAAATTGACATAAGACTGCATCTTGAGTATCATTAATTACAAGATTTTGATACTTGAGTTGCATGTTAACATTGTTTAAATCAATTTTATATATGTATTTGTTACTTACTAAGCCAAGAAGCTCATAATCTTCCTTTATTGTTTCGAATCCAAAGTTTCAAGGTTAGTTGGACCGGCGTTTTAAGGATTAGTGAGAGGCAAGGCCACTTTTGTAGTTAGTAAAACTGGTTTGCTTAAGTATATGAATATTATATTGTTTTTCTGAGTTGTGTAATTAACCTATCCATTAAAAGTATTGAATTGTAAAAGTCAGAAGAAGAATTCCAAGTTAGTATATTTGGTGGTGTGGCAATATATATATATATATATATGAACATATGGATCAATAGTTTGGGTACTCTGATATTTACTATCTCCTGTATGAGAATGGTATAAACTGCAGGTTATATTAATTCATTGACAGGTGGATGCCTTGTATGCATATAGGGAAGTTCCCCGTAGGTATGCGGTGGCTGCTCACATTCCTGATATTTAAACCTGGGTTTGGAGGCGTGATAGTTCGAATAACTAAACATTATCTTTATATTTTGTTCTATACTTCCATACATCAGTAATTTTCAGTAAATGCATGTGAGCCCCTGGTAATTCCCATCTAGGTTGAAGAGATTCATGAGATGCAATGTTTCAGTTTCTATACTTGTTGTTCTGCTATTCAAGTGATCAGTTATGTACGATATGTTAAATACATGATTTTTATGCACAATAGTTTCTCAACCAGCTCGTCCTGCAAAACCCAACCTCCATCATTTTGCTGGGATTTCACATCACACCAACACATCCACAAACACCTAAGATGCAATTAAATACCTCTCATAGTGCCATATGTTGACTGTTGACTCAAAATCTGTCAATGACATCAGGGAGGCATGTATATGAGCATCAATAGGAGGAGACCAAAAATTTTCTATAACTCATATGATCACAAGCAATTTTAAAATTCTTGCTGGTTTCATGGGTGATAGGACTGCTTTACTGTGAACAGTTCCACAGGAAAGCATCTCCCAAATCTGGAGTACAATTGCCATCCAATTAATCATTTATGCCAGGAAATGGAGAAAAGGCGGTCAAATATTATGTGCTCCTTTCACTGCATAAGCATGTCCGCATGCATCATGTTATTGGTATCTTTCTGCTAGCTGTTTCTGGAACTTAGCCTTTAGATTTGAACAAAAATGGACTTCATACATAATATAAAAACTCGTTAAAAGGGCAACTTGTCCTGCTATTTATAGAAAGTCATAGGACTAGCAAAACTGCATCCAACCCCAGATTCCAGTAGCATGCTTCTTAACCCATTTTCTGAACTTCAAGAACTTTAGTCAAATATGTTGTAATCATTGACTCTTTAGTGTATCTCATTCTCAAATACCCAGCTTCATGTCCCCTACTAGTTGAAACTCCAGGGATTGTTTTCTGAGCTAAAACTAAACCTCAAAATGATTGACACATGGTTCATAAGTCAAAGTGAAATTATTTTGGTAATATGGTCATTATTCCTCATGATCTATCACTCATGAAATTACCCAGGACTACCTTTTACTCTGTGCTATAAATCTTTCACTCCGGAACCATATGAATTCATTTAGAATCTATTGCAATATAGCATCAGAGAATGTCCCAAACTTCTTGTCATTCGCAAAATATTTCAGGTATTTATTCTCTAGAAACCTAGATATGAGCCAATCAACCAGACTAAAAGCCCAATGATCTGTAGAGAACATTATTGCCATGCTGTTTGTTTATTATATTTATTTCACACGACAATAAAAGAGCATGATTAGCATGAACAGAAATGATGAGTATGAAAATGACTATTTCAAAAGAACACAAGAATACAAAACCATTTTACTGGTTTGCTAACAAATGTCGAAGTTAAACCAAATATTTGAACGGATAATCATGGATAATGAAGAAAATTATCTCTGCAGGGAGGAGGCAAAACCTGCTGTCTGAGGTTGTCAGGAGACATAAAGCGTTGGGCAGTGATGGACTCATTGTGAACTTATGTTCCTCTCATGTAAGAAAGTTAACACTACATTCTTCAAGTTGATGGTGAAGAATATTACATTCATTAAGAAGCTTCTTCTCGCTGATTTTGCATGCCCATCTTGTTTACTTTGAAGAGTTCTCTGAAAGAACATACATAAAATTGTAAGGTAATAACCGACAGGTACTCAATTTAGAAATCAAAAATTCAAGCTACTAGGACACATAACCTAAATTGTTAAATACAACAAAAGTTTAGTAACAAATACAAATATAAAGTTTCTGACAATAAATTCAAGACAGCTACCATGAAACAACCTGATCCAACTGCTGCAAATAACAAAAACTATTTGAATCTCACTTTCCAAGTAAGTATTCCAAAGCAATGCATAAATAACAGATGGTAAAACAAATTCAAACTTTTCCTTGCCTTGGCTTTCCCTTGTCAGATATTTCATGCATATTATCATGAAGAAAATCTGATGTTACCAAATGAGGCTTATATGCAACTGACGGATGATCAGCAACGAAGCATCTGAACTGGGAGAGAGAGAGTCAAGCAGAACCAAATTGGCATGACCATTTCATGAAAATTATACATGAAAATGAGCTACAAGTGGTATACATCAGATTAAGAAGGTAAACAGAAGGGAGAAGGGGAATGGGCAGGGACCAAGGGAGGAAGAAGGAATAGAGAAGGAGATGGAGATCCATCACCCCTCTTTCTCTCTCTCTCTCTCTCATGTATACATCTAAGTTCAGAATTTAGAACAAATATAAAGATATCCTCATGGAAAGAAAATAGTACTTATGTTTGCATAATGATGGTGACCAAATGCCCTTTCTCTGTGGCATCTAATGAGAAGCAGTAGGTTTTCAAGTGGTAAATGTATGATAAAGACACAAAATGATATCCAAAACCTTGAACAATCCTACACCATCATAGTCAGGATATCAACTACAAGCACCAACGTTTCAAATAGAAAATTGTCCATGTATTGACTACGTGATGTATGAGTAACCAATCTCCAAAATATTAAATAATTTCTTTGAAGCACTGAATAGATATTAGATCATGATCACCTGGTTTCGCTTCATGTATGATAATAAAAAAGAGCACCCCTACAAATGATATTAAAAGGATGTAACTTGTCTATCTTACCAGACCATACCCATCATACACAATGTGTTGGGCCCACATCTTTACATATAAGATTGTAATCTTACTAAAGTGATATGCTTCACCACATGCTGATATGTAATGGTTTCAGGCTATATCCTACTGTGTTTTAAACTCAAGCCTGACATCGTTAAATAGCCTTGTTCGACCTCAAGATAGTTAAAAGCTCACTCTTCTACATTTTCCTTTCATTTTTCCGTTTTCGTTTAGGATCAGACAAGACAATGACAAGGATCATCGTTTTACTAGGGACCAAAGTTTAGAAATCTCAACAAATTACAAAATATAACCTTGCTAGTCCCTACAATACTGTACAAGTTTCCTATATGCTTAGCAAAACGTGTATAATACATACAACATTTTGTTTCCAAAGTTAATTAGTTGTGACATGTTTTCACCATAAATGTTTACTGGAGCCTATTTTGTTAACGAATAAACAGAGTTATGGCGTGTTATTTGTATAACAAATTAATTGAAACCATGCAACAGACTATTAAAACAACAGCAACACATGTATCAAGCATGACTGATGTTTCTATAGTTTCAAATTGCTGAGGTGACTGCAGAATTTTTCTACATCTGCAGGAGCTTGGAGGAATCAGCAAGCCTCTTTATAGCTAAAGGCAATTTTTTCAACAATGCAGCAGATGTCCCACAAACTAAACAAAAGATTAAATAGGCCCTCAGAGGAGCCTTATTATAATGATAATAGAAGTGATACCTCACCCAGCACTCTTTCTCATAACTCTTAGTCTCTTACAATATGTAACTTGAAATTAGCAACCTTATATACCCCCAAGACATTACAATTTAAATGAAAACATTATGCCAAGGCAGTATTTGAAGAAAACCAATATTAAATGAAAATGCAGGGAACAAGAATTTTCTTATTTTATATATGATCTTACCACTGTAGAGTACCGAAGGGCTCAAAGAGGAATGAAGTGGCTGGTTTTAGAACAATGCAAATATGTTTTAGGCACTGATCAAATAAGAGTATATGCAGCAGTAGAAGAAGAAATATTAAGGAAAACAAGTAGAGAATGAAATAAAAAAGGAGAAATTAAGAAATTAAGAGAAGAATTAAGGAGGAGAACAGTCAACCCTTCAGAGTTGTTCAAACTTCACTACTCTACACAAACCCCGACCAAAATAGATTGAAATAACTATGGAACATATATTATAGTCTAAAGACTCTTGCCTTAGCTATTATGACCTAGGGCTCTTCCAATCTAACTTAACTCAAAAAGCACTCCTAATCAACCTAATTCTCTACTAATTCAAAACTTCCAAATAAATATCGAACAAAATATATAGGAAATTTATAGGTGTCAACAAACATTCCAGAACTCCCTAAATCAACCGTAATCTCTCCCAAACTTCAGATCTTCAAACCTGGACTGCAAGAGAAGTCCTATGTTGATGATTAAATCTGGATATTTGACAGTTCTAGTCTTCCAATTTGATCCTTTAATGCTTAGCTGATCATGGACAAAAATCTGTATGATATCTTAGGCATAATTTGGGGCATCAACGGTATCATTAATGCAAGAAGTGCTCTCAGGGCTTCCTTTTTCCCCAGTAGATGAAATGATCTTCTATGGGTCAAGGGCACCCTTTTATTGCACCGGAAAATTTCTTTTCTAGCTTGTTCTTTTCCTCTACTATGTCTGAATATGTCTATTTGCTTCTAAAACCCACGTTGCTTTGGGGTTTCTAGCATTTCTTGTCTTTGTGTGTTCATCTTTCAATGCAAGACCTTATCACTTTTTAGAAACAGAAAGAGTTAAAGAAATGTAAGCATGGAGGAAAATTGCAAATGAACATTGGAGAAGAAGAAACCATTAAGAGTATATCGAATAATGAAACCTACAGTTACACTAGAAAATAGTTAGAAGTCGCTGGATCTTCCAGTGCTAATGCCTTTTGGAGATTGTATGCCAACTTGTGAAAGCACCAACCATGAGTTTCAATTTGGCACCTGAGAGCAGAGAAAGATATGCAGGTGTTAACCATATATGACAAAATTGTACACTTCATAAAAATTATAACTGGAGCTTGATAAACAGATGACCTTGTTTAGCAGAATATATTATAAGCCTGTGAGACGCGTTATGCTTCTCAAATACAAAGCAAAAATAACATATATATAATTATAGATCTAATTTTACTGCCAGGATGCAAAACATCCTCGAAGAATACAGCTTTTGATCTTCCAGAAGCACCTAAATTCCCTCAAATTTAACCTCAGAACTTCATTGGTTTGACAGATTCCAGCAACACTGAAAATCCTTTATTCTTCCATATTCAGTCTCAAGATGCCAGGCAAACAATAATTTCATGTCGTACCCAAAAAAGTTTCAGCTACCTTAGCTCGTACTCCCTTCTTCATTATACTCCAAGTGAACACCATTTTTTCAAAGAGAAACCAGCAAATCTTAAGATTAGCTCCAGGCTCTTCTTAAAATCCTTGGAAGTTTGTCCCCCATATATTTTCCAGCATCATTGTTCTAAAGTAAAGCTTATGCTGGAATCTTTCAAATTAAAATATTCTCATATTTTCCCTCAATATAGAATTAAATTTCCATTTCCATGCATGAAATATTTTATCTTCTAGGATAAGTGAGAAAAATGTGTATCTTTCTTCAATTACTTGATTAAATGCCAATATGATTATAGCTGCAAGTAAAAATGCAAGAAAGTTATTACTGAAGATTCCTTTTTCACACTTGTGTCTAAGGTTATAGTTCACTGAATCTTGAAGGCAAATGAAGAACCTGACAGTCATAGGATCCAGAAAGCTGTTGCTGGATCATTCTGGTTCAAATTTAGCAATCCAAGAAGGAATCATAACATGGTAACTCCAGCCTGTCAAGCATCATATGGCCATACAGTGCTTTACCTTCCTGCATTTAGAATGCAGATAAGATGAGCTGTGCTACAATAATAGCTAAATCCAGATCATGTATTCTAGTAAATGAACATGCAATTGGACAGATTAAGTTTAAATTAGAATAACGTAAAATACAGACAAACAATTAAACCTGCAGCATATATTACCTTTAAAAGCAATAACTTACTAAGATGTGCACATATAATTGTAAATCACATTGAATGCATTACAATGAAATTTGAACCACTAATTAAGATATGCTTATGGATTAAAATTGATGATATACCCTTTCTTACTCATTGGAGAAAATATCCTACCTTAAGATTAGACAATGTAAATGGCAAGGAAACTAAAATTAAGCTTTCAAACCTGTATAAGAAACATGGGCGGGATTTCAATAATGTCTAGAAGATATAAGAGCAATAAAATAATGATAGCTTTTGTTCTTTTCATTTATCCAAAATTGATTGCCCAGGACATCCAGGCAAATGTGGTCCCTTGGTTAACCGTCTTACCCAAACACCCCAAATGGCTACTTGTAGGCAGCTCACTCTGCATCCGATGAACATCCTGCCTGAGCCCATGTAACGTAATAAACAAGCAACATGGGCCATCCAAGAGGGTCAACGATCATTCCTTTTTCAGTCTCCTGGCTAAACCACAACTGCGAGCAAGCAGTTGGGACTAGCTGCAATCTAGAGAACAGATCAGGTTTTGGCACAATTCATGTGGGCAAAAAAGCAGCTGTAAAACCTTATGGGCCCTATCACATCGTAATTTACTCTCAAGTGAAGAAAGAAGAAAGAGAGGGCTCAAAAGAGGCGGAGAAATGAAGTTTAGGAGGTGAACCTCCAGAAAAAAAAATAGAAGAAGTGTGTGCAGCTACAAATTCCAATTCGTTAGCAGGCTATGGCACTGACATATGTTCCTATGGGCCAGTTTATTTGACCACTGGCTGGTTTTCTTCATCCTAGGCTTTTGCTGGTTGTTGTTTCCATTGCGCTGCCTCCTCCTCTGCCTCCTTGATTCTCCTCCTTTGCACCACGCATTGTGGCTTCTTTCTTCTACAAGCATGGCTAAGCTCCTTGTCTCCTCTCCCCTCTCCTCTACCCTCCTCATCCTCCACTCCACTTCATCTCCTTCTCTGCTTCTCTTGCAGTTGCCTCATGTCCTCCATGGTCATTGAGATCAAAATGGGGTATATTTGAGAGATGCCACAATGGTCATTAGTGCTCTTAAATGACGAACATCAATCTGCAGTTTGAATACATTCATACAATCTCCATCTACTACTATGATGTGAACTTTGGGGTGAAACTTCACAACACAAGTTCAAACTACAAAACTACAATTTTTACAGTCTCTATGATTCTCTAAAATTTCCATTTCTCACCCTTTTTTGTGACACTGCTCCACCTTTCCTTTCTACTCTGTTCTGAGTGCCCATTCTAGAATTACCATTCCCATTCCGAAATCTGGACCATCTCAACCATCCCTAATTCCCTATTGTGCATTTTTTATATGTGAGGTCATGTGCATTTCATGTACTCAGTGCCAGTTTAAGATAATTATGAGCTTTTTCAGTTGTTCAATTACGAGCAGAAGCATTCTAGTAGCCCATGAATGATGAAATAAAATGACGACAATTGTTGTACAAATCATGCTCTGATCACCTTAATATCATCCAAAGAAAAGATCTTCATCATTTAGGCACCTTAAAAATTTCAGCACATCTTTAGGGAAGTTAATAAGGGTATTTAGGGCAGCAATGCAACCCCACAACACACACACACACACACACACAAC
>KE504768.1:930109-944970 GCA_000441515.1 Elaeis oleifera | reverse complement strand
GATTAGATCTAATTTTTGATTCTTCTATAGATCTCTTTGATTTTCTTGAGAAGAGAATCAAAAAGATAAAAGATTCGATAATTCAAGAAACGATCTCTGCAAGGGAGCTAGCACCTGATGAGATCGAGATATCTTGATCAGGTCAACCTCACATGGATACTTGTAGAGGTCGGATACTTATGCAGCTTCAAAAAAATCTTGAAGATATTCATAGATCATCAAATTATGACTTCAACAAACCATGAAGATATCCATAGATCATTGGATCACGGTGAAGATCTATCCGCGCAAAGGTAAAAATCAAATTTTTATTTTGCTTGAATTTTAACCTTGTACATATGATAATACCTGACTTATATTGAGATATGATCTCTATGCATCTTGATTAGATTAGATCTAATTAGAGATTTATTTTAATATTATTCTGACATAAGGTTGCCCTTATATAATGTTGATATGTTATGTTGCATGGTTATCCCAGAATGATGTTGGAAAAGTTTTGAAATTTTCTTCCGCTGCGTATTAAAATTTTTTAAAATCTCTACATGCATATCGGACCACCATATGATGGCATTTTCTAACATAATTAAAATGAATATTCCAACTCTGAGATGCTTGCTTCAATCCATATATGGATTTATACAGCTTGCAGATTTTATGAACTCCATCATTAGAAGTGAAACCCAAAGGCTGCTATAGATATGTTCCTCAAGATATCTATTTAGGAATGTAGTTTTCACATCCATCTACTATATCTCATAATCATAATATGTTGTAATAGCAAACAGTATACGGATGGATTTTAGCATGGCTACAGGCAAAAAAGTTTTCTGATAGTCAATATCTTTGCATTGACTATAATCTTACCTACAAACCTAGCTTTGTAGGTCTCTACTTTTCCATCCGTACCTATTTTTTTATAAATCTATTTACTCCAATAGATGCTATACCCTCTGACAGATCTACTAAGATCCATACTTGGTTCGAATACATAGAGTCAATTTCTAACTTCATAGCATTTAACCACTTCTCAGAGTCAATATCTAACATCGCCTCATTATAGGTTTTAGGATCATCTCCATGTTCTCTATGTCCTATGAGTAATATTTTTTCTACATCCTCTGTGATCATACCTATGTATCTTTTAGGAGGATGGAAGATCCTACTAGATCTATGAGGTGGTGGAGGTACTACTTCTACTGGTTTAATTTGAATGGGTTCTAATTGGTCTACGATCCGTTACTCTTCAGAGACTCTCTCTTCAAGCTCAATTTACCTCCTACTACCTCCATCTTGGATAAACTATATTTTCAAAAATATGGCATATTAGCTCACAATCACATTATGATTCTCTGAAAAGTAAAATAATATCTTAATGACTCATAGGATATCTAATAAAACAAGCTTTCATAGACCTAGCCTCTGACTTATCTGTCTATTGTCTTTTGACATAGGCTAGACATCCTCAAATCTTGAGACAATCAAGATTTATTTTCTTACCATGCCACATTTCATATAGCGCAGTAAGAACAGACTTAGACAGTACTTATTTAACAAATAGATTACAAAAATAAAGTATGTTCCTAAAAAATAAGGTAAAGCAGTGAAGCTCATCATTAATCGAACCATATTCAATAAGATTCTATTCTTCTTTTTTGATATCCCATTGAGTTGAGGTGTTTCAGAAGATGTCTATTATGATCGACTTATTGTTTTCTTTGAGATAATCCTGAAATTCTTCACTAAGATGTTCTTCTTCTCGATCTGATCGAAGAACCTAAAGAGATTTTTTAGTTATTTTTCTACTTCACATCTAAATTTTTGAACTTTTCAAAGACTTCAGATTTATTCTAATAAGGTATACATACCCATACCATGAATAATCATCGATAAAGATAATAAATAGAGATAACTACTCTTGATCTGCACATCGAATGGGCTATACACATCAGTATGTACTAGGACAAATATCTTAGTGGTCCTCTCTCCATGTCCCACAAAGGATATTTTGGTCATTATTTCTTAAAGAAGGATATACAAACTGGATATGACTTAGAATTCAATGAGCCAAGAATCCCATCTTTTTTTAATTGTTTATTCTATCCTCTCCTACATGATCAAGTCTGAGATGCCACATATACCTTTGGTTTATCTTATCCCTGGATCTTTTAGATCCTATGGCACTCATATCTACTCGGATATGTTCACAGATATATCAACATGTACATGATAGAGACTATCAATTAAAAATCATATGCAACTAATTTATTTTGAAATAAATGGAATAGTAGTCTTTATTGAAATTAAAATCATATTCATCCTATGCTAGTACAGATACAAAAGTCAAATTTCTACTGATAACAGATACATAGTAACAATCTCTAAGAACTAAATTGAATCCTGACAATAATCGCAGAGGATAGGTACCAATAATAATAGCAGTAACTCTTGCTCTATTGTCGATCTGAAGGATCATTTCATCTTCTCTCAATCCTCTACTTTCTACCAGACCCTGCATTGAAGTACATAAGTGAGCATTAAAATCAGAGTCTATGACCCAACTAGTGTAGAGAAAATCGTTAGATTTGATTCAATTACAAACAGATCTGACATACCTTCAGAAGGTGTGTCACCTTTCTTTTCTTTATGCTCTCTAAGTATGCAGGATAGTTCCTCTTCCAGTGGCCGTCAATATTACAATGAAATATTTTTTCTTGTCAGTCGCTTTCTTGGGAGTGTCCCTTCTTGACTTATTCTCTTGCTTTTGCTTCTTTGCAGGCTTCTACTTCTTCTTCTAAGTAGACTTTCATTTGGATGTAGATGCACGCTCTACAGCAAGTATAATGCCCCTTAAGCTTTTTAAGGTCTCCTCAGTGGTCACCAATATATTCAACAATTCAGATAAATACTATCGATCTTATTCATATGGTAGTTTATTATAAATTATCCATATAAACTAGAAAGAGATTGCAGGATCAAATTCACTTGTAATTTCTTATGCATGGTCATGCGAAGCTTCTCAAGCTCTTCCAAGTCTTTAAAATTGTCAGACAATGATCATGGACTAACTGCCCTTCGCACATCTTAGTGTTGAAGAGTCGCTTGAAGACTTCATAATGTGTAGTCCGGTTCTGCTCACCATACAACTTTTATAGGTAAGTTATCATAGCTCTGGCAGTCTCCATATCCTCATGCTAACATTGGAGTTTATTAGATATCGATGTCAAGATATATCACCTAACCTTATTGTCATCATCCATCCATTTGTCAAATACTATTCATTGTTCAACAGTTGGATGGTTTGGCAAAATAAGAGGATCCTGGTCTAGTATGTAGCCTATCTTTTTAATTTTAGAACTATTCTAAGATTTCTAAGCCAGTCTTTGTAGTTATTTTTGGTCAATCGATTGGTTTCAAGAATTCAGAATAAAAGATTGGAAGCTGATATTATGAACTGCAGAGAGAAAAGATTCTAATTAGATTTTGTACTTGATTTTTAATTTATTTTAGGATCTTTCAAAATAAATGTTCCTCCCATTATTTCTCGAATCTTCTACACTCCTATGGTAGAGAAAGGAAGCCCTTCGTGACTGGGGTTTCAAGTGGATATTGCAGTCCTATCGATGTATGCGCACCTCACCTAACAGATATTAGTGACACGCATGCTGATGAGTGGACAACTCTTGTCCAATGCTTCTCAAGCATGTTACAGCAAAATTTGATCTTTAAGTCAGGAAGGCCTCACCTGACAGATGTTAGCTCCATTCCTTAATTAAGTTAGACCCATCATTCAATGCAAGTGTAAAGCCATTATTGGATCCCTCATCTGATAGATATTGGATCCAATCCTATCTTCACCCCATAATGTCTCATGCTAATAGAGTGGTTGCGCCTCCCTGGTACAACTGAATCACTATATCCAGTCGAGAAGAATTAATATCAGAAAGATGTCCACACATCTATAATGATGAAAATTACTAGACTTAATATATATTGAGAAGATTTAATTTAGGTCTCTTCATTTTTAATTATTTAATTTATATCTTATGTAAATCTATAATTATCAAAGATCTACTTGAGAGATCCTGACTTGGTTCACCAAGATCGGAATCAAGGTGCAAATGCAACATATGTGGTAAACTCAAAATCAGACATCTAAAAGAATTTAATCAATCAAATTGATGGTGGGAGGCTTTCCATATATAAACATCGGTCCCAATTAAGTAACCACCATTTTATCACTTGCTTTAGATATCAATTGATCAATCAATTTTAAATTAGTTCAACCCATTGGTTTCACCACCATAGATTACAAATTGCAAACTAATTTAGTATGTATTCATGATACACCCAACTTCAAGAGTCATAGTGATTCAAGGAGATCACCACATATATCCGTGAAAACACTCCTACGATTATCTCATAATCTAGATTTGAATGATCATATATTTATGTTTAATTTCTTATGATGTTTTATCTCATCAATCTCTTTTATCCTAGGACAATCTGCCAGTATAACGGGTTTTAATTGTTATGCCAGGACAACCTTATTTCAAGATGATCCTAGATTGACTTATAAAGCATAATCTTATGTTTAATCAAATTATATTATTTTGAAAACATCCATATCATCATAAATCACATCAAAATTGATCTCTATCTATGAACATCATCTCATGCATGAACATATAATAAAGATAAAATTCAGATATAATAAAATTCAGATCATATGAAGATTAGATAAGAATTTTAGATGCATATAAGAAATCAAACTTTTTAGATCTGAAAATAAATTTTAGATCCAAAAATAAAATATGAACATCAAACATCTAAATTTCAGATCTAAAATAATTTTAGATCTGAAAATCTATCTTTCGATCATTCAAAATCTGAATTTCAGATCTAAAATAGATTTTCATATCTGAAATAATTGCATGATCAAGAATCATTCTTGATTTTAGATATGAAATCAATCTTTTAAAGAGTAAATTCAAAATTTTAGATCTTGAAAATAAATTTTCAGATCTGAAATTTTGATCTTAATCTGGCAATGTAATGACTGTTCTGATACCACTTAAAGGAAACACCATCATGTAGTGACATGTATGCATGCAGAAATTAAAAAATTTTTACGCAGTGGAAAGAAAGATTTCAAATCTAAACTCTTTAAATCTAATTAGATCTAATTTATTCTAGCATGTATAGAGATCATATCTCATACTCAGAAATCATTATATATAACAAATCAAGATTTAATCTATTAAAAATCTAAAATTCACCTTTGTGCGGACAGTTCTTCATCATGATTTGAAAATTATGGATATCTTTTGAGGTTTTTTGAAGCCGTACACATATCTGACCTCTATAGATATCCACACAGGATTGATCTTGATCAAAAAATCTAAAATTATCGGGGTGCTAGCTTTCTTATAGATCTTTTTCCTTCAAACTAATTCCAACCTTCTTCTTTCCTTTCTTCTCAAGAAACCAGGAAGAAGATGATGAACGAGAGGATGGAAGAGGAAGGAAGAACAGGATCTTCCTCTTGGGTGGCACCAAGAAGAGGAGAAGCTCTTCTTTTGGCCGGCAAGATAAGGAGTGAAAGGATGATAAAAAATCAATCGCTTCATGCTTGGATCTGTCTCTCATTTATAACCCTGCATCCCATCCTTATCTAGGTTTGAATTTTTGAATCTAATTCAATTTAAAATAGATAAGAATAGAGAGATAAGAGAGAGGAAGAAGACTCTCTGGCACGTGCGTCCAACCCTTGGACACATTTTTTTTGGCATGTGGGATGAGAGAGAATCCTAGTCCAGCTAGGATCTCAACTCCTCATCCTAATCTTCTTTGTTTCAAAACCAAATTCAATTAGGTTTAATCAAATCCTCATTTGACTAGGACTAGACCCAATTAGAACTAATTAAATCCAGTTTAATTTGTATCAAGCTCAATATTTAACTAAATGATCAAATCAAATAATTAATGATTAATTCAGTAACAATTACTAATTATTCTTCCATAATTGACTAACCTTTAGCAAGTCCTCTCTTGTAATTTTTACAACTCACTCCAAGCATCAATCAAATTAATAATTGGGTCCATATGTGAATCAAATTTACAATTTAATTATTTGATCAAGTCAAAATCTCTATTGTGTGTGACTCCCATAGGTTCTATTCTATTTGGTTATGAGACATATTATGATCTCCATTATTGATATCACTAAAACTCCTTTCAATGGATTAGAATAATTTCAACTCATTCAATGAAAATTATTGACCGTCAATTAATTCTCACGGATCTCACAATCTACTAGTGACACCTAATAACATGTAGTGGCAATCTAGCAGAATGAAAGAGTCTAAATCTCTAGGTGTAGTTAATATATGATTCAGTTCTTCTATCGTGAGTTCCAACATGATGGAGATTATGGATAACTCGTCAAACCCCATCGTCTGTCATATGTAAGATTTAATTAGCTTGAATTCAAGTCATGATATCTCATGAAAATTTTTTTCATTAATTATATTATCATGGCCATGGTCTTAAAAACTCAGTCTCATAAATCACATAGGACTACTCTTTAACTACTAAGATCGATAGATTTCATATAGGTACGCACTCTACTCCTACAGTGAATCTATTGTAGCCAACATACACCGTAAGAATCTATATGACTGGAAGACTAAGGAAATATGTAGTTAAACTATAATAACCTCACTGTGAATAGTCGAGGTATTGCAAGTCAAAGAATTATTTACATAATTATAGCATCAAAAAGTTACTGATGAATGAGCAGACATCCAAGTGACTTCTCATATGGTCACACTCGGTACCGATATTTTCTAGCAACCATCTGCACTCTCGCTCAATATCTCCACACTGTAGACTCAAGACTCGTCTATCCAAAAAGAAGCAATCCATACACCAACCTCACTTGATCAATCATCATCCTTATGATGATCCATTGCTCGTGAGTATTTTAGAAATTAACCATCAATGATATGTCTTAAATTTTCAACTCTTGAGAATATGTGTCATCATCTTATTAATTTCTTGAATGATTCAAAGACACATAACACAAGAATGGTATAAAAATTATCTAATTTATTAATAAATAAATTAGATAAGTATAAACTTATGTCTTAAAAAAATATAATATATCAGTCGGATTGACTTCTAGGATATACATATAACAAGATATTCTAGAGATCTTAGCTTCCATGAAAGGGACTGATATAGTACTAGTATATATGGAGGACCAGGAGGATGTACAAAGATGTCTCTAGTTACTGCATCTCCTCTAGCTATTGTAGATATGCCGTCTCAAGAGGACAATGAGATCAAGTTGGTGGGTGTCTCGGTCACTACTGCAAAGGGTGCCCACTATCAGGGATGTAATTGCATCTACACCAAAGACTTGAATCAAGAGAGTGGCTGTAAAAATGATTGGTGAAAGAAGACCATCTACATTTGGAAGATCTAAAGTTGATAAGAAAATGAAAGGGTTGTAGCTGCCACTTCAAAGCCTACACTTGATAGTGGCAGTAGTAGTGCTAGATCAACATTCTCCTTTCCATGGAAGTGCTATTTTTTTGAAGAGAAGCAGCCAATGGTAGGGAACTAGAGAATAGTAGTAGCTCTCATCTCTACAATTTGGATCGTGATAGTAATTCAGATGCTTGGATTCGGGGTTCTAATTATCCCAAATTCAATGAACCTACAAAGGTTAAAAGAACTATCAAACTTTCGATTGGAATAAGACTTAGCAATGCCGTATAGTTTAAAAAAGTGTTGCGGCTTCATAACATACAAGAGGATTTTGATTTTGTGTACAAGAAGAATAAGGCTAGTTAGATTGTTGCTATATCAAGCAAGGATGTGGGTAGAAAATTCATACTTCATCACTATAGAGGGAGAGCACTTATCAAATAAAGACCTTCCAGCTTGTACATAGTTATGGAAAGAATTTAAAAATCACAATGTCAAATCCAAATATCTAGTAGAGAAGTATCTTGACGAGATTAGATCCGACATAAAATAGAGTGTCAAGAGCTTCCAAGAGCAAGTAAGAAGGATGCGAAGGTTTCTATTTTGAGGTCACAGTGCTATAGAGCTGAGATTAAAGCACTAGAAATTATTCAGGAAAATCATAGGGAGCAGTATGCCCACCTATGAAAGTACTATCATATCATCAAGAAAACTAGCTAATCTCAAGAGCACGATGTTGATGGATGTTAGTAGGCCTAATGAGATCAATCAGCCTATCTTTAGGAGGTTATACTATTATATTGCAGTATGCAAGTATGGCTTCATCAAACACCGTAGATCTATCATTGAACTGGATAGATGTTACCTAAAGGGCTCATTTGGAGGGTTCCTCCTAGCTACAGTGAGGAAGGATGGTAATGAACGTATGGTCCCATTGCATGGGCTGTCATCGAAGTAGAGACGAAAGACAACTAAAGCTAGTTTTTGATATGCTTATTAGATGATATTGGGCCCTTACAAGAGCATGGTTGGACCTTTATATTGGATAGACAAAAGATAAGTTCGTATTATTCAATACTCGTAAGTTTATATCATCCATAACTTGTTCACCTGTTTAATATTTTTGTAAAGTCTTGTTGAGACTTTTCATACTGTTATTTCTAGCACGGATCACAGATTTTGTGTGCGACACTTATATGCCGATATTAAAAACACTGAGTTTAAGGGTAGGAATTATAGAGACATCCTTTGGAAGTGTGTCAGAGCGACCACACTTCATGACTTTGAGGCTAGAAGAGATGCGACACTTTGATGAGATCGCATGACAGTGGCTTTAATAGCATCCACCTGCGTTGTGGTTATGGCATGCTTTTAGTCCTAGAAGTAAGTCGAGCATGTTGTTGAACAACATATGTGATTCCTTCAACAAGTATATAGTGGATGCTCGAGACAAGCCTATCATCATCTTGTAGGAGACTATTAAGAGACTATTGATGTAGTAGTTTCAAGCTAAAAGAGAAGACTTGGATAAAATTATATTCCTTTTGTCCTAAAATTCAAAAGAAGTTGGAGAATACAAAGTTGGAGGCCATGGACTACCACTATGTATGGGAGGAGGCCATAGATTTGAAGTTGAGCATTACAATGATAAATTTATCATAGACTTGGGAGGGAGTATTTGTGGATGTAAGGTGTGAGATTTAACTGGCATCCTATGATGCCATACTGTAGCAACTATTATATTTGTTAAAAAGGAAACAGAATACTTTGTCAGTGCATGGCATACTAAAGATATTTTTTAGGGCCTATGAGCATATTATGAAGCCAGTTCCAAGCATAAAATCTTGATCAAGGACAGAGTATCCTATTATGACCCCCTCTCCTAAGGGCTCCTCTAAGTAGACCTAAAAAAGCAAGAAGAAAATAAGATGATGAGCCAAAGGATTTTAGCATAATCAAAAGAAGGCGTACATCCTTACGACATACAAATTGCTAATAAGGGAGCCATAACTCTAGGACTTTAAAGGCCCTAGGAAGGAAAGGTAAGAAAAACAAGAAACATTACATCCAGTCAAATCGAAAGCCCAGTAATTAGTAGGAAAAGAGAGAGATCACGAGTATTATGGCCTCATTTATATTCAATAATGTAGCTAACTGATATTTACTTATATTTCAGTACCATTTTCAAGCTCAAAGAAGTCGAAGAAGAAAGAAGTCAGCAACCTCAGAGCCTGCCTCCTCCCAGCCAACTCCCTACTAGCCTCCCTCTTGCCAGCCAGCAGTAGCATCCTCTCAGCCATAAGTTGCAGCTCACATCATGGCCATATTTGACTCCATTAAAAACTTGCATCATTTAGGGTGATAGCATTTGAGGTATTTGGGTGTATTTGAATGTACTATTTGGGTATTAAGGGATCATTTTGGGTGTATTTTGATAGCTTTTCTAGGATATTTGGGTGTATTCAAATGTATCATTTTAGATATTTGAGGTATCATTTTGGGTGAATTTAGATATATCAAGCTTTTGGGGTGATAGCTTTGATGTTTATATAATAATACATTCTTTATTATGTGACATCTTGTGAAATCTTGTGATACATTATGTTACCTGATGTTTGCATTATCTTGTGTTTGTGAAACCTTGTAATACATTGTGTTACCTTATAATACCTTATGATACAATATGATGCATTGCGAAATATTATGATACGTTCTGATACATTATGATATATTGTATTAAATTGTCATAGATTGTGATAGAGGATAGTTTAGCATCATCATTCATGATACAAGATGCTTTCACTTTATTTTTGGATATTATATCGCAATATATTGAGAAATTTTAAATTTATTTCATCTACAATAATGATACCTTGAGTTGGTTGTGAAATTAGAAAACAGATATGACTGGATGATGTACAGATTCTTTGCAGCTTATAAGTACCTCCCAAATTATATTTGCTAATATACTTTTATTCACTATTTTTTTATACCAGGGTGTATTTGCAACTGTTTAATAGTAGGAGGGGTATAAGTGTAACACAAGAAAAGTTTAGAGGAGGTCATCGAAACTTTATAATTTGGAAGGGGGAGATTATGACATTCAGAAAAGTTTGAAGGGGTATCATTGAAACTTCATAAATTAATTCAATTTATTATTTATAATATTTTAACTTCAAAATAAATTTTATATTGGTTCTCTTTTACTATGCTACTAGTTCTTACTTTAGAACGTGATTCCTCAACCGCATGAATTATATTTGAGGAAATGCATTACATATTCGTCCTTTTACTCTACATACTTAGGACCAAAATGCACTTGTAGCATTAACAATGTAATAATTCCAATGAGCATATATGCTAGCAAATTAGAGAACAAGTTTCTCATTACATAAATCATTAGAGATTACAAGTTAACCATGGAATATCCCAAAAAAAAATATCCACTTTTAAGACAAACTTCAAACATTCAATCTAACATAGTACATTTAAAACTCAATTCTAATTACATAAAATTATAGCAATCCAGTATGCTAGCATACAGTAAATAGCCCATTTGGTTTTCTTTTGTAGCCTGAAATTTGGTCCGCAAGCTTCTTGATTGCAATAGCTTATTAGTAATATCCTTATCCCTTGTATTTGAAGATAGATCATATCAATATAAGTAACCACAACCTCTATTTGCCTAGAAAATAATTTGGGGTGGGAGACTAAAGTCAAAAATTGGATAAAAATCAAAAATAAGAAAAATCACTACTACAGAAAGGGCTTGTGGCAGCGTTTACTACTACAGCGGTTCGAAAACCACTGTCATAGAATCTACGGCAGCAATTATACATAATCGCTGTCATGCCACATGTTGCATATAGTAGCGGTTATTGCATAACTGCTGCCATAGGTGAAAATCTATGGCAATGATTACACATAACCATTGCCATACGTCTGATATATAGCAGCAGTTAATCAACCGCTGCTATAGGTTTGATCTATTGCAGCGGTTATATATAACCACGGCTATATCTCAAATCAATGGTAGCGATTATTTATAATCCCTGTCATATCTTGTAACTGTGGCAATGGTTATACTAATCGCTGTCTTATGTGGTATGGCAGCGGTTACCTAACTGCTGCAACAGACCTATAACAGCGATTTTGTTTAATCGCTGCTATATAGGCAGAATATATTTTTTTATTTTTGAATATAATATAAATTAAATTTAAAACTCATCTTCATTATTCATTATCTAAATAATTATTGTTATAGTATCATGATAAAAGATCATCTCGATCCGATAGCCCTAGCTATGTCAATCAATAAAATTCGATTTCAACGATCACAAATGACTGCATAATGATCAAATAGATAGAGACCACCGATGGATCTAGAAACTTACAATGATGATCTTAGTGATATTTATAGCACACTATCAAAATTTACTTTAATCAGACATCATTATCATGATCAATCTAGCACGCGATAATTTCGATCGTTAAATAAAAAATGAGTGATCAAAAGACCAAACTGTGATCGATTAAGATGATTTTTAAATAAATAATCTTTTCTATCACTTTAAATATTTGAATGATGATGATCATAAAATTCAAATCGTATGTATATGAACCATCGAAGAATGGATACTGAAATTATGATAGGAGCTGGCTCATATTTATTTGATCGAGGAACGAATACTGAAGTTGCACAAAATATCAATCAGAATCTAAAAGATGCCACTTTAATAATTAGTTAAGAACCAAATAAATCTTATCCATCAAATATGAGCTCATTCTTCTTTTGCAACTTTAGTATCTATTCCTCGATCGAAACAAATACGAGCTAGCTCCTTCTTCTCTTACAACTTTAGTATCCATTCTTCGATGGTTCATATACACGTGGTTTGAATTTTATGATTATCCCTATTTAAATGATTAAAATAGAAGCAAAGATTATTTATCTAAAAAATCATCTTAATCAGATATAGTTTGGCCTTTTGATCATTCATTTTTTATTTAACAGTTGAAATCATCGCATGCGAAATTAACTATGATAATGATATCTAATTAAATAAATTTTGATAGTATGCTATAAATATCATCAAGATTATTATTATAAATTTTTATATCCATCAGTATTTTCTATCTATCAGATCATTATGCGATCGTTCATGATCATCGAAATTAAATTTTATTAATCAACATAGCTAGGGCTATTGGATCGAGGTGATCTTTTATTACGATACTATAAGAATAATTAGTTAGATTATAAATAATGAAGTTGGGTTTTAAATTTTAAATTTATATCATATGTAGAAAAAATATGAAAAAATTTATAGTTAGGCTCTATAGCAGCGGTTGAGTAATAACTGCTGCTATAGGTATATTGCAGTGATTTCTAAAATTGTTGCCATAGGTCTATAGCAGTGGTTGCCATAATTGCTGCTAAATATCTATTGCAGCAGTTGATAACCGCTACCATTGACCTACAACAGCAATTTTTAAAATCGCTATCATAGGTTTGAAAATTTTTTCCCTCATGTCCTGTCTTCTTCATTTTGTCGCTTCCTCTCTCTCTCTCCTCTCTACCCAAACCCTAACCCCTCCCACTGTCGGCCTGCTCGTCACTGCCTCCTCCCTCTAGCATCACCGCCGGCCGCCCCCTCAGCCCGGCCCCTTTGGCCACCGCCCTCCTCCCTCTAGGCTACCCCTTCCCTTGGCCCCAGCCCCCTTTGGCCTCATGCCCATCTCCCTCGGCCCAGCCCCTTTGGCCGCTGCCCTCCTCCCTCTAGTGCCGCCCCCTCCCTCGATGTCGGCCCCCTTTGGCCGCCGCCCTCTTCCCTCTAGCCCACCCCTTCCTCGGCCTAGGCCCCCATTGGTTGCCACCCTCCCTCTAGCGCCACCCCATCCCTCGGCCCGGCCTCCTTTGGCCACCGTCCTCCCTCTAACGCTGCTCCCCCGCCGCACCTCTTCCTCTAGCGCCACTGTCGGCGACCCTCGTAGCTATGCACGACCCTCCTCCCTACAGCAGGTATGAATTATTTTAAATTTTATTTCATAATAATATTTATAATCATTTATAATATTTATAATAATATTTATAATAATATTTACAATAATTTTATAATAATATTTAAGAAATCTCCATCGGTGGGTTCATGGCCGTGTCGACAGTTGTGGGCCGTGCCAGCGAGTTCTGGACCGTGCCGGTGGTTGTGGGCCATGCCGTCGGATTCTAGACCATCGAATTCTAGACTGTACCGACAGATTCTGGACCATCAAATTTTGGACCGTGCTTGCAGGTTCTGGGTCATACCTACGAGTTCTAGATCGTGCCGTCGAGTTCTGGGCCATGCTGGTGGGTTCTGGGACATCAGATTTTGGACTGTGCCGGCGGCTTCTGGATCATACCCATGAGTTCTGGGCCATACTGACGGGTTCTAAGCCATGCCGATGGCTATGGATCGTGCCATCGGATTTTGGGCCATGTTGGCGGGTTTTGGACCGTCGGATTCTGGGCCATGCCGGTGGGTTCTCGATCATGTCCATAAGTTCTGGGCTATAGAATTAATGTAATTCTTGTTGTGGAGTTTATTGCTTAAAATTTTTTGGATTGCTGTTTAGTCTCTATTGCTTTTGCTGGTTGCATTGCATAATGATAGACCCGTCAATTGATTAGTGCACATAATCTACAGTATCCGTATATTTATATATTTTTTGTATGGATGAGAGAATTATGTACTATGATCAATTGATTGTCCAATTTGGATAGTTTGAAAATTATAAATAATTCTGTAGGTAATTACAGTAATCAAATGGCATGCTGAGGGTTCGAAAAAATTTTGGACAGCTATTTTTGCTTGTTGTTCTCCCTACACGGGAGAATTAAGAAAAATATTATCGAAATTTTTTTTGATCCCTGTTGCATATCGTTTGATTATTATAATAAATTTATAAATTAAAATAATTACAGAATAGAATAGGACCTATCTTTATCTATTAGTTGGTGATGGGATGCATTTATTGCATATCTGAAAATGATATTTAATATATTTTTGTTCCTTCAAATATTTGTTTATAATGTATGCAATATTTGGTTAGTCCTTCTCAACTTGTCATGATTGAAATAATATTTTTTGTTTGCATATGTAATGATGTTATGAACTCTAAGTATTAGTATACGTGCACAAATTATGAGCGATTACTACCAAATTATCTTGCTGTTTTTGCATTGTGTCTCATTTCTACACATGATTTAATTATGTTAGTATTTATTTATTTATGCTCTACTAATATTATTATTTAATAATATATTATATTTATTAATGTTCATTCATGTTGCAGGTCACGATGGCACCGAACGCCATTTAGCTTTC
>KE504768.1:886952-897100 GCA_000441515.1 Elaeis oleifera | reverse complement strand
CCTGTTATGATGTTTCCTTATAATTTATCTCCTTGGAAGTGCATGAAATCATCTTTTAATCTGCTGGCTTTGTTGATCCCGGGTCCCCCGTGTCTTGGAAGAGACATTGACATGTTTTTAGAGCTGTTGATCGAAGAGTTGCAATACTTGTGGGAAGAAGGATGTGAAACATATGATCATATTGCAGGAGGCATCTTTCGCATGCATGCGGCACTGCTTTGGACAGTTAATGATTTTTTACATATAGCGATATTTTGGGTGGTGTACAAAAAGGTATAAAGAATGCCCAACTTGTAACGATGATATTACATCAGACCATATTCGTGGAAAGATTTGTTTCATCGGCCATCGATGTTCTTACCGGATGATCATAGATGGAGGAGAAGTCTTAAGTTCAATGGCAAGTATGAACGACATGCCCAGCCAAGGTTCTGGTCTACGGATAATATTTTAAATTAGCTATCCGACCCACGGGATGTCATATTTGGTAAGGGTCCAGCCAGCCAAGTAGGCATGCGAACAAGTATCAGAAATTGAAGAAAAATGAGCAAGTTGTTTGATCTTCCATATTGAAAAATACTTCTTTGACGACACAATCTTGACGTTATGCACATTGAAAAGAACATATTTGATAATGTATTTTATACTATCCTCAATATCGAAGGAAGAACGAAGGATACCATGAAGGCTCATCTTGATCTGAAGGACATGCGGATTAGAAAGGAATTACATGTGATTCAACAAGGGGATCAACTGGTGAAGCCATTGGCATGTTATATACTGAATTGAAGAAAGAAAAATCAATTTCTCACATATTTGAGATCAGTGAGGTTTCCTGATGGATACGCATCAAACTTGGAAGGGTGCATCAAGCCGAAAGATGGGAAGATCATCGGGATGAAAAGTCATGATTGCCATGTGCCTCTACAACATGTGCTCCCAGTTGATTTGCATAGATTATTTTCGGATAATATGTGCGATGTATTACTTGATCTGGGAACTTATTTTGAAACTTATGTGTGAAGACGTTGAGGAGAAGTCAGATTGACATATTAGAGAAGAAGATTATCATTACTCTCTATAAGCTCGAGATGATATTCCCTCCCGTCTTCTTTGATATTATGGTGCGTCTTTCAGTTCATCTTCTACATGAGGCTAGACTGGGTGGGCTAGTACATACCAGATGGATGTATCCAATTGAAAGATAATTGTATGATATTGTAATATTTATTATTCATTATTATATTTTTATTATATATGTATATCAATTGATAATTTATTGGATAAGAAGATGAGAGAATACAAGAGTGTCGTCACTAACAAAGCACGGCCCGAAGGTTCCATAGCAGAGGCACACGTTATGAATGAATGTCTGATATTCTGCTCTATGTACCTTCAAAGAGTGGAGACCAAATTTACGAGGCCACAATGAAATATCGATGTTGACGATATTCTGATCAATGGATTGTCCATGTTCTTCAATATTGCCCGACCATATGGTAAGAAAGATTTTCGAATGCTGACACCATAGAAAATGGACGACATGCATTGGTATGTGCTAAATAATTACGAGGAGGTGGAAGCGTACATGATGTGAGTATACACATTTAATTTTTTTTTTGTTGATATATGCATGAATGTACATACTTGTAGACTCCAAATTAAATATACATATTATTACTGTATCACTTTAGTGAGCACGAAAGTGAGCTCAGAAGAATCAATCCTACATTAGCAGCGGCATGACATAGGAATCAATTCGCATTATGGTTTGACGAATGGGTAAGTTATGTTAATGTTCATCATGATTTAAAGGTTCGTTTATATAGTATTATTTTGTCAAACTTAACCTGCTTATTGTTCTTTTAATTGTAGATAGCTCAGCTATGTATAGACAATCCTAACTGTATCAGTGATGACTAAGCCACACTTGTACGAAAATCTGACAGACGTGTATCGGTATATTCAGCATGCATAGTCAATGGTGTGCGGTTCTTAATGAAAAATTACGATCGCGATCGAACCATGCAGAATTGTAGAATAAGCGAGGGCGAGCGTAAGGGTGAAACAATAGATTTTTTTGGTATTCTGCATGAGATTATAAAGCTGAGATATAGTGGTCTTCAGTAGGTCGTATTATTCAAGTATCTATGGTATGATTTAAGATGATACAGGCCAATTGTTATAGACCCTCAACTCGTCAGTGTCTACATTGGTCACGTGTGGTACGAAAGTGATCCTTATATTTTTACAAAGCAAGCGAGACTAGTATGGTATATTGATGATACCAAATAAAGAGCCTTAGTGAGTTGTAATAAGGGCTCAGCATAGATATTTGTTTGATCCCGTACTTTTTGCATGCCCGAATGATGAAGATCTAGAGAATGAAGTCCGTGCAACTATTGAAAATGAAGCATATCAAATGCAAGCATCAGATAACATATTAATGCCAGATGACACGATCGACATATGACAATTACAAAGAGATGACTGTGAACCTGAGGATGTTCCTATTGTTGGAACGTCGGTAAGGGCACGAGCACGGACATGATCCAACAATAATTTGAGATCACAATCACATATGGATGATGACTTCATCAACGACAATGATGATAGCACTTCAGGATCGATGCCTTCTATGAGTCCTGCTGAGGACGACTATATGGATATGAGTTCAGATTCTGAGAATAATAATTAATATAATAATAATTTATTTATTTTTTGTTACATCATGTAATACTTAAGTTTTTGATTACATGCTGATTTAAATTATTTTAATCATTGCAACATCATGGCTGGTCCTGGACGTGGACGTTCGCGGGGTAGACAGCAGGCCCCACTTGATGATACACATCCTCACTTTAGCATTTTGCATGACAAGTCAGAGGATTTAGATGAGACTCAGCTATCCGAGTCTACAGAGCAGACTAGTGCTCAGCCAGAGGTCGCCCAATCGGAGGTCATGGCATAGCAGCATCATCCTTCTGCAGGTACATCTCTATTAATTTATAAACTATGTACATTTTCTTGTTATATACATCCATTGGTAAATGATATATGTTTATTTCATGAATTTTCATATATAAAAACATAGCAGCGACGCACAGTGCATAGTCTTAGTAGGGGCCTCGTTTTGGAGAAATACGTGCATATGCACAATAAAAAGCCAAAAGCACAGATATTTTGGGATCATTCGGTTGGCACAGAGGCTAGTATAATTACAACCGAGATCAGTATGTACATATGGAATCATTTTTCGTGGGCCGTCGAAAGTTTCAAGCATGTAACCCCTCGATACCGCGATGCCCTAGTCTCTCACATCAAGGTAAGAATTAACTTTGAATATCTTGCACATCATTACATGATCCATATTATTTTTGTCATATGGATAATTCTTTATTATATGAATAATTCTATATATTTACTTTTGTTATGATAAATGTTCATTTGTGTAGGATAATATTGACTTTGAGGATTGCACTGACAAACAAGTGACGACATGTATTCTCAAAATGATTGAAATACATACAGAGATCGGCAATGTAGGCTTCATAAATACTGCAATGAGCTGTAGGCAAAGGGGATTGACCCTATGACCCAGCCTTATAGAAATTGGGTTGGTCTAATGATGATTGACGGTGGTTATGCGAACATTTTGGGGGTGAGGCATTTCAGATATGTTTAGTATTTTAAGTTATTTTGATATTGTTACGTCCTTTATTAGTTATAATTGTATGTATTTTGCAGCGATGATCGGAGGCGAATAAGGTGAATAGGAGTAAGATTGATTTCATTCACACGTAAGGAAGTGCCTCTTTTGTACAGAGAATGAAGAGGATGGTACGTAACTACATTTATAATTATATTTATAAATTTTATTAATATTAATTATTTTGATCTTCTTTTTCTTCTTTTCTTTTATTTGAATAGGGACTATCCGGGGTCGACGCCTATGGTAAATTCTATCTAAACAAGAGTGGCAAGTTTGTGACCGAGGAGGTGAGGCAACGTCATATAAGTATCATTACTCTATATTTGAATACTTTTAAAGACTTTGAAATAATTTATGGTGTTATTTGGTCTATTGTGAAAAAAAATGTTATAATTGAGAAAGTAGACGACGAGGGAGGTTGGATCTGACAGCAATGCTGGATCACAGCAGGTTTGTTCGATGACAGATAATGCAATCCTGGATGCCATCCTCGGATGGCAGCTAGAATCTGAGCATAGCATGCGATCAAAAAATTTCGCAGTTCGTCGTCCGACTGGTCTGATGATGCCTTGGTGCTAGAGACAGTTAGGACATCGATGAGCATGATGCAGGATCAAATTACTTACTGGATGAATCATAGACAAATGCTCGAGAGGATAGTGGCTGCGATGGTGGGATGGCTCAGTATCGATGCCTCTGAGTTAGTATCTCTACAGCCGCATGATGCCACCTCAGCACAACCATTGCGACACACATCGGACCAAGGATCGATGCTTGGAGGAGGAAACGAGGCCAACGACACTGATGATACATAGTTGTAGTTTTTTAAATTTAATGGTGTATGAACTCATATTTTGTATATGACAATGATGGTATGAAACTTATTACGATTTAAAATTGTTATTTAAAATTTGAATATTTTTATTGTGTTAATATATTTTTATGTAAAATATGTTTGATCTGATAAAAATTTATATTTAAACAGGTACTTTCATGATAAAAAATAAAAATATTTTTTTCATCCATAATTTAATTTAGTGACAAAATATTAATTTCATCATAAAAATAATTAAAAAATTTTGACGATCCTAAAATTTAAATTTTCACTATATTTTGCGATGAATTTTTTTATTTCGTCACTAAAATTATGACGAAATAAATTTTCATCACTAAAATAATTTTTTATCCTAAATTTTTTTTTATTTTCTTTTAGCGATGAAATTTTTTTTTTCGTCGTAAAATTTGCGATAATTTTTTTTTTCATCGCAAAAATTACGATGAAATTTTTTTCATCACAAAAATTGTGATAAATTTTTTTTCATCGCAAAAATTATGATGAATTTTTGTTATCGCAAAAATTATGATGAAATTTTTATTTCATCGCAAAATTACGATGAAATTTTTTCATCTCAAATTTAGTGACGAAATTTAATATTTCATTACTAAATTAGCGATGAAATTTGTTTCGTTGCTAAATTAGCGACAAAATTTTTTTCGTCACTAATTTTGTGACGAAATGCTATTTTCATCGCTAAAATTAAAAAAATAATAATAATAAAATTTCAAATGAGTAATAATTGATTTTGATGATGAAAATATTTTTTGTCGTAATTTTAGCTATGAAAGTTTAAACTCTTGCGACAAAAATATTTCGTCGCTAATGCTGCGAACTTTTCTGTCGTTTGGTCGAGTACTTTTGGCGACGAAATAAAATTTTTTCATCGCTAAGACCTTTTGCTACGAGGCTTTCTCTACAAACTTTTAGCAATGAAAATTTTCGTTATTAATAGTTTTAGCGACGAAAATTTTACTTTTAGCGATGAAAACATTTTATCGCAAAAAATCAGATTTCTTGTAGTGCATACAAATCTTTACACACTCTTGTTTTAATTAGTTTTGATATTTTTATCTGATTAAAGACCTAAATCCATTCAAATCCAATCAAAATATCACAAATCCAATTAGAAACATTAAAATCAGCTTGTGGTTAACCAAAATAGACCTACATCGTAATGCTCCCTCATCCACATTGGCCGCAGATTAGTTCTGCTTTGACACTATTTGCAACGACTTGAGATCTCACTCTAAAAAATTAGTCATAGATATTATTTGAATTTTTATTATATATAAATATTTAAAATCTATTCAACATATAATTAATATGAAACCGAGCACATATCAGTTCCATATATCAGCACAGATCTTTATAGTTTGAATATGCATAGCCCGGGCTTGGCTCACTGCATTCCTATCTATTTGGTTTAATTGGGTGGTCAGATATATATCCAACAATTTCATAATAAATACACCTTAACAGAACAAATTACTTCTCATTTAATATGTTTTTCTGGCATCTTTGTCTTTCACCTAAAAGGTCCTAACACTGTAGCACATTGCAGACACCAGACTCCTGCCAAGATCTACTTGGAGATGAAAAAGGATATGGATACTACCAAATGCTTAATCCCACCTGGTATAAGGTAATAAGTTCCAGACCACAAGCATCAGAGCATGCACAAAGATAAGATCCAACAAACAGCGCCGCCCACTCTCAAAAACCACCAAACAGAACAGCCTGTTTGGAGGACCCATGAGTACGACCCCAAACGCAAGCGGCCACCCCCAACGAACCCCACCACCACCGTACTCCCCCGTGACGCTACCACCCACACCCTGTTATTCCCACTTCCAGTGCCACTCATCCCCACAACTTTACCCGGCCGTTCCCGGTCCATCGTGGCACCATGGCATTGGTTGGATTCCTTGTTCTTTGTCCCTTAATGTGGTGCCATGTCAACTTCACGTTTCTTGGTAGCTGGGTGGTGCTGGGTAGAACATCCGGTTGGGATAACTTTATTCTTCCTCTCACGTCCTCATAATTTGCCTCTCTGTATGCTACGTTGCCACTTGCTGCTGCACCATCTGGGGCCAAAGCCTAGAAGAAGCCACAAGAGAATGGCCTTCCCACCCGGCTCCCCCTCTGCCCTCTTTACGTACCTTGGTCCAAGAGGGGCCTTGGCCGGCTCCACTCGCACGTGCCGCTTGCCGGCCCGTCTAAGCTAGCTTATAGACGCTGCGCAGAAGCATGTTTACTGTTCACAGATGCATTCAATATGGCAACTTGCACCATGATAAGCTTCTGTTGGTTGTTTACTCTTGTTCCTACTGGCAGTTGGAGGAGCTCGATCCACAGCGAATCCTGGCTTGTGTCGGCGATGATGCGAGAATGGTCTTGTTGTCGTGCATAAAGAGTGCCTTCTTCGATCAGCTAGGATCGAAATTTGGGCAGAATTCTTGAAGCAAATCTGCTTTTAGCTAGACTGAAGAGGAGTGATCAGGTTGATGAAGAGTGGTATGAACTGTAAAGTAGTGGTCTCCATTAGGTATGGTTGGCCATCAGTTTTACTGATGAGCTCCATTTTGTATGTCTGGTTGATAACATATCACCTAAAATTTAAGGAAATGTTGAGCAAAATTAAAGATAAGGTGAATAGATGATACATGAGACAATATTAGTTAAAGTTCAACCTCTATATGCAGGCCTTAGATTCTTTTGTAGACTATGGTTTCTATCCCTCTCATTTCCACCATATCCTCCCACACAATACATTGTCCTCTATGCCCCAGAAGAACTCCCAACTGTCGCCCTCTATATCTCTATCTATGAACGTTACATGAGGAGGGAAAGATGCAACTGCTGATTTATGTCTAAAAGAAGAATGTTAGCTTCAACTTCCAAGAAGATGGAGAAGCTTCGTCAAAGGAATGAAGGAATTTTCATACTACACAACGTTAACTGAAACTGGGAGGCATGTTATGCATCGGAATGTACATTCACACGTAATTTAAAGAATTGTAGTATCAGTATGAAATAAGAAGAAGATAGGGGCTGATATGCAAAATGTCTCCAGTATGTAATTTTGCAGTTACGTATGATCTAGATAGTTTGAACAGATAACTTTATGTTAATTAGTGGAATTTCCTGTCAATATATACATTTCAATTGCAAATAACTAGATGACAGAAATCTATACAAAATGCATACTTATAACTTCAGATAGTCATAGATAATTTGACAAGATTGAGGAATTGATTAACAAATGGAGATGATTTGTGTATGGCTAGGGATGAGAACACGTCTAATTTGTGCAATAGTTCAATCCCTATTGGAGTTCCTCCCTTGAAATATATGGTACCATATCATGTTCCAAATCGTACACCAATCCAAGATTCCTTTCAAAACTTTCTTTATTTAATCATTTGTAAATGACTGTATGCTCTTCAAGATGATAAATCATGCCTAGGAAAAAGTCAGATTTTCTTATGAGCATGAATCCTGCTCTAAATTTGGGCTGGTGAGCTAAAACCTGTTTTGACTTAATCAATACAGTTGATGTTCTGGGAGGCCGCATTGAGCACCCCAACGATCAACATAAGCAATGATAGGAGCAAGAGGAGAAGGAAGAGAAATGGAGAGATTGCTTTCTCTTGTTAAGAAAAATGGGAGGAGGATGAAGAGAATCCAACTTTTATATCTAGCTTTGAGGGGTACACTTTAAGTAAATGAATCATGCAAGATAAGTTGTCTGTTTCTGAAAGAAGTGATTCTTTACTAAAATAGTTCCTAAATATCTGCTTCATTGCATCCGTTCTCAATTTCAACTAAATTTTGATGACAGGTTTATATGTATATATATATATATATAGCATTACTTTGTAGTAAATTGAGTCCCCATATAGCGATCAGTAGAAAAATTCGCTTAGGATCTATTCATCTGCACTATATGCACACCAAGTGATTGCAGACTTTAGTCATTTAAAATTAGGGCATGACTCATAACTGGTGTTCCAAAATATTGAATCTCCAATAGAATGTTGACAAGTACAGCACACTAATAAGGGCATTGCTCAAAATAACAGTCTGAATCTCCAATCAGATGCCAACACAAATTAAAAAATAATGAGGATATTGTTCTTACCATAATTTTATTTCACAGGTCGCCAGAACAAACTGGTCCTGAGGATCCACCATGGCATGTTGTGTTCATGTAAGCAACTTGTAATATTATTAGAGTTGTTATTATACACCAATACATATGATTGTAAACAAGTAATTTTACATCAATCAGAATAATAGAAATCTTCTCTTTCTTCTCTTATTTTGACAGTATGCACCAGGCCGGATGTGTGTGTGTGTGTGTGAATTTAGGCCTCTTGATGTGGCATCATTTTTTCCAATTAATGCACCAGAGGATGTACATGTATTACTCTCACGTACACCATCCTTATCCGTCCAATATCCCTTATATTTGTTCCGTGAGAAGCCCCATAGATATTTTTGGGCATATCCAGGCATGCTAGTGGTGTACCAAAGCTCAAGTTGCATCACCCCATTGGTCAGGATGGAGGACCACCACTTTCGGTCCGGCTACAGTTTGGGCGATCAGGACCGGTCAGAAACCCGTCGTCCTCAGCACTACCCTTGGGAGGGAAGAAGTCCAACCCCATCTCCTTCCCAATTGAAGTGATGTTGGCAGGGGCACAGCCCTCATCCTTGGGGACCATAAACCCCACCCATCCCCTTTAATTCCAATAAACAAACCTTTCCGTCATCACATGCTAGCATCTGACCATGGGAATGGTGGGTGACCATGCTCCCTCCTCCCTCCCCCTCCTCTCTCTCTCTATCTATTTATCTATCTATCTCTCTGGTAGATATTTGATCACTACCTGTGTCAACCAACCAAAACTATGTAATATATGTAGACTTAACATAGTGTGAAATTGTTTGAGTGCGAGTAGTACATGATTTGTCACAGATCCGGTGACATGATATTATAAATTATAACAAGGGTGAAACTTGAATTCAAGTCTTTTTATTCACACAATATGTAGAACCTATAGTAATATTTTCATAAGCTCTTGTTACAGGCTCGTCACACTTTAAATCAAGTGCAACAAAGTAGATACAAACTCTATCTGACCTAAGCCAAATATAATGTTTTTCAAAAAGTAATTAAGCTTAGTCTGAATTCATTGATAGCATGCAGTTAATCATACAAAAACATGCATCGTTCAAGTATAACCTAATGCGAAGGATGACGTATGTCCGGAGTTTCACATGCAAGGCATCGTACCTAAATGATGTTAAGGTTCCACAATTGGCTTTAGTGTTTGCATAAGTCCAATTAGGTAGGATTTTGACCAATGTCACCAGGTGGGTGCCAAACTTGCAAACGATATTGATATATTGTTCCAACTTGACCTCACCCTAATCCAAATACCTGTTACACCGTTAACCATAGTGAGAGAGTTTCCCAGATAAATTACCACAAAACGAGCTCCTCAGATTACTCTCCATCTCTTCCAGATCAGCCAAACCAGCCTTGCTCTTCTGCAGTACCCCCATCCTCTCTCTCTCTCTCTCTTCTTTGTT
>KE504768.1:785506-795786 GCA_000441515.1 Elaeis oleifera | reverse complement strand
GAGAGAGAGAGAGAGAGAGGNGNGNGGGAGGGAGGGAGAGGGAGAAGATTAGAAGAGGAGGAAGATGGGAAGTCGTGACCCAAGGCTATGGTTGTGGGGGCTTAGAGGAAGTAAAGAGGATAGGAGGTCAATTTATAGATGAGAGAAAAGGGAAGGGTTCGTGGGATTGGGTGAAGACTAAGGACCCAATCCCGAGAAGAATTTAGGCCTGAACCGAACTCACCATCCCTTTACTCCCCATAAAAAATAGAAGGCAACACCACACACATAGAAATTTCTCTTTTTTTTCAGAAAAAGAAAAAAAAAAGTTAACAGCTTTGGGAACATGAGGAAGACTTTGGGTCATCAATGAAGAGTTTAGTCATAAAATGCCAACATTATAAACCTTTTCATGTGCATTATCAAGTTCAAAAATGTGTGGTTTGTTGGTTCTTGTAGTGGTTGAAACAAAACCAGCATGTTCTCATGTGAGTCCTTGGCATTTGAATTGCAGTTACAGCAGAGCATATTTTGTCCTACCAAACATCAACCATTTTCATCAAAAAAAAAAAAAACTATGAGATTATAAATTCTCACAGCACCAAGTGCACACAGATCCAACTCCATCCAAAGTGAAATCCTAGTCTTGCGCTGGCATAAAGATCACTAACCCAATCAAGTATAATTCTAGGACAATTAGACATGAATCCAATCAAAAGAATGTAATCATCTTCTATAGGAAAACTATTCGAACAATACTTGATAAGAGAGACCTTATTAAGTCTGATCATCGAGTGAATATATGGGATCTAGCTCTAAATAATATAGCTAGTGCCGACATAGGTCAAATTTGAATCAGTCTCGATTCTAATTAGACTCATTCTAGTTCAATTACATGTAGACTCCACTCAAAGATAAGTTGAAAACAGACTAAACCCAATCTAAGCTGTTAAATAGTTTAGAGATAAGCATAGAATGACGATATATTCAATATTGATTAGGTGAAGTTTAGATCAATCTATGCTTGGATCTTGCTCAACCATCAGGAAAATCAAACCAATTAGCTGCATGACTAAAATAAAGATATAAAATATTTAGGATGTATTTAGTTGGGCAGTTGGATTCGAGAACAACAATGAGAATGAGCAACTCATGATTCAACTGTTCGGTTGGAAAAAATTTATTCTCTTTTCGACACTGAGGAAGTATGAGAATATTACAATCCTTCAATCCAAACTCTCATATAACTGACAAATCTCATGGTGGTTTCGGTTTAATTCTAATTGGAAAATATAATTATTTGATATCCATTTCAAAGTATTTTGATTTTGGCTGCGAAGCAAATGTGTGTGCACAAGAATAAATATTGCATGAGGAAGGAATTTAGGATGCATCCTTGGCAACAAAATACATTCCGTCCCATGCACAAATATCGAGTGAGAGCGGTCCGTTTGAGGTCTTATGACTCCCTCTTATCTCTCTCTTCCCCCTCGCCTCACCTCCTCCACCTCGGAAATCCGTGCACGGCGGAGGTCGGACGCTGTCAGATCCCTTGGGACTCAAACGCACACGTACACAAAGAGGAGCCTCGTGGATTGAAGGGTGTTGATACCTCCAACGCGGCAGCCGGATCAGACGGTGATGGTGGGCCGCTAGGGGGACATCACTCTGACACACAAGTAAACTTTTCCATTACTTAACTAATAAATAATTAATTAGAGACACTCACTTGTTCCATTAATTAAGTAATAAACAATTATTCATTAGTAGGAATAAATAAAGATTGTAGGTGGATCTGGTCACCTACCTCCTTATGATGGAGCCGCCATCGTGGGCCAACAAATTGGGGCATGTGAGGATGGGCCCGGGGCCCACAGCAATGCTTCCATTTTACACAAGAAGAAGAGAGAGAGAGGAGTTGTCGGGCGGAAGTGGCAGACACGGGCTTGGTTCGGCGCGCGCGGAGCACCCGACCCGAGTCCCGGGCGAAGGTACGAGTTAACGGCCGTTATAGCGATTTTGTCGGCCTTCCCTCGTGTACCGGTTTGGTACGAAAATTTTTATTACTATTATAATTTAAATAAAGTAACGGTTATCAACACAATTTAGCCATGCATGAGCCCACAATATGGCTGCTCCCTCACAGCTACCACAACCTACTATAATAGGAGAATAGATAATAACAAGAAATTAGTATCATTATTTGCTTAATTCATTGTTCATTTAGGGATGGCAATCCAATCTGATCGGGTCAAATGCACATTAGATCAAAAAATTTTAAATATGTATCTGACTTGTTTAATTAAATAAGACAGAATTTGAAATATGAATTTTTCGTATTTAATAAATAATAATCTATTTCGAACTATTTAACCTATTTAATAAATAATAACTTGTTTAATGTATTAACCTATATAACCTGTTTGTCTGTATAATCTATACAGCCTGTTAACTTATAAACTTTGATTAATAAGTAACCCTCGTAACCTACTTAATATGATTGGATCTGATTATTAAATAGATTAAAGAGCTGGAACCTGAACCCTATCCGATTATTAACAATGTTAAGTCCAAACCCAACCTATTTATTGTAAGCCGAACATGAATCAAATTGATGAATTGGATCACATTTTGCCAATTCTATATTTATTGGATGAAAAATATTTTTTCTCAACAGGCATGGAAGTTTGGATTTTACCTATTCTAGTTGGATGAAAAATCAAAATATCATGCAATGATTTTTTTAGACTTCCAACATAAATAGAGCACATAATATAAGGTTTTTCAAATCTTCACAATAACCATTATAATGTGACAGTCTTGTAGTCTTAAGCTTTGCACGGATTGTCCCATATGATTTTAAGTTGAGTAATGCTATAAGCCAACGACTACTCCTTGAAAAGCTACTAAATGCCAACATGACATAGCAGATTGGTGCAACTCATGCATGTTGATGAAGTTCTTTATATTTTTATATAATTAACCAGCATGCCATAAAAGGGGTTATGGGAGACAGTTTAGGCCTCCCAAGCAGTGCCTGACACTTATAGCTGGGTTTGTCGATTTGATTTACAAACAACCACTGCAAAATTTGGGTTATGTGGATTAGATTTGTCATCAACCATATGCCTGTTTTCAGCTTGGGAGGTTTGTGTTGTGTCGTGGCATGGCGTGCCATAGCATGGCATGATGGGGTGAGTCCAAGAGCTTTCTATTCCAAGAAAGTAATCTAGAAATGCGTCTTAGGCTTTTGTATGTGGGGCCAGCAATGTGATTGCGCAATGACTCAAGACCTTGGTTTAAGCTAGGGTCTGAGTGATGTGGCATCAAAATAATCAGCCATGACTTTGTATGAAAACTCAAAATACTAGCATAATTAGATCAATGAACATTATATTTTATATATTTGTCACAATAATTATTAACTTTGGTCATACCCTTCTACTTAGCAACAAGAGCTTGGGACTTCCAGTTTTGGATGGTGCATTTGGACCCTAGATCTCAATAAACAGTACAATTAGATTATGCTAAACGTTGGTAGCATGGATAACTATTAACAGCATAGGGATAAGCATTAATTGCATGATCTACTAGTAGATTTTTGTCCAAGAAGTCCATGAAATGCAAAAGAGAGTGTTGAAAGGGGTGCGAATTTTAGTCCCACATCGGTTGTTCAGTTAGGCAACCTCGTCTTATAAGGCTTAGTATCCCCCTTTCCATGTAAAGGTATCTTTTGGATCCAGTCGCTTTGGCACGGCCCAAGAAGGTAAAGCCATGAGAGGTCACCCACGCCACACGAGGTTTGTCCTGGTGGGCTCCCAAAGCGGACAATACCTTCACGTCGGACAGGACATGGAGTCTGACCTCATGAGCCTGGCTTGACTGGCCGCAACAGAGAGAAGTCACCAAAAATTAATGTGAAGATAAGATTAAGCATAAACCAAACACAAATCACTATTATATAATACCAATTTGTTCTGTTGGCATCTTATTTATATCTGAAGGTACAAACTATCCAAGTTGATAAAGCTTTGGTTGTTCTACCAAATAAACTAGGTTCCATCCTGCTTTCATTAGGATTTGGTGGTTGGGAGTGATTTGAGGTAGGCTCTCTGTTGTTGGATAATGCATACATTATCTACAGATCTCTACTACTTTAAAAATAAAAAAGAAAAAAGAAAGAGAGAGAGAGAGAGATGCTTATACCTGTTTCAAGTTAGCAAACTAACACCATTAATGGCCAATTGGTTTTAGTTTCAAGTTTTAATCAAAAGCTAGTTTGATGTACTTCATTCTTTAATCAGCATGTATCTTATGCTGATCATGACTTTGAATTACTTTGTTTCTTTTCCAAAAATACAACTTGCAACCATTTTTGTACCAATTTCTTCACAATGTAAGGGTCTATAAATCTTAAAATACTGATATGAAAGTTCTTAACATTATAAAGGTCCATAAAATTTGCAAATACTAGTCTTCCACATTACAATAGAATTAAGTAGATATTGAATTTCAAATGTTTACTCCTCTCTTTCAATGGCATTTATATCTATTATCAATCTCATTACATTAGTTCTGTAGATATTCAAGGGTAACTTTATCCGATCTTGATAAGGTTGATAGACACTCTTTTGTGAGCCATCAGACTGACTTCATTTGGAAGTAAGATTATGGATGATATGTTGATTCATCATTGATCATCATTTTCTTTTGACATTTCCATAAGCATAACTTTTTTTATTCAAAATTATTGGCCTTGGTATTTGCTGAACTAATGTTCCCAAGATAGTAAACCCACTGACCATTTTGATATAAGAGAAGAGAGGATTTATGGGGGTCATGATATGCTTATACTCAAGCTTGTGTTCTGGTATAATCTAGCCCTTATTCCATGATCTCTTATATTCTGAAAAACCTTCAATTATTATCACAAGTATTGCTCGAAGGAATTTGAATTTAGATAGAAAGAGTTAGAAACTATGGGCCAGTATGTGATGTATGTGATCTCTGTGCCATAAGTTCAATGTTGTCTCCTTACATATAGGGGATGCAATGTCTCCATACCTAAACAAGGTTTCTAAGTGCACTTGCTCCAAGTTTGCTTCACTGGAGCCACACTTAAATGTGCTCTCATACTCACTCGTTTGTTTCAGCAAAAGGCTCCCACCACCTTTATTTAGATAATTAAGAGTCAAACTGTTAGAAGAATTCTAAATAGATATATTTGTATTGACAATGAGCTCAAATTATACCCCTCTGAGAGTGGGTGGAATTATCTTGGGAATCATTGTTGCTCGATAGGCTTTGCAAAGTTAATTGGTCTCTTATTATTACTAAAAATTAGAAAAAGCCTTGATAGGTAGAAATTGGAGGCATTATCTGCAGGATGATCCAATCATAGAGAAGGAAGAAATTTTTTTAGACTAGCTCAACTTGAATATTTTGAAATATTAAAAATAAAAGTTAATGAAAATAGAGTCTAGATCTCTTTTCTTTTATTAATATACTCCTAAGAAGGAGTTATAAAGCCTCTGTTTATATTAATGAGATTCATCTTAGTACAATTCATGTTAGATTCCTCCTTTAGTTAATAGAAATTTTAGCTTTTCCAAAATAGACTTAACCAATAAAATAATTATAAAGATTAAAATCCTTTATAAGGTAGATCTCAACTTCTATGCCAATTATGTCGTCAGTTTCGTCATTTAATTCTTCCTGAATTGAAAGATATGCTCGGTCAAAATTTTTCTTAAAACAAAAAAGTATTTTGATTGGGTGGTTTTGAGGTTCAAATGATGAAATTTGATCTTAATTACTAACTACATCCTTATTTGGGGGTGTCATATCCTAGAGCTCAAAAAGTTGCCCTCCTTTTCTTTTCTTAAAAAAAGTGTGCCGATCAAGCGTTGTGTAGGTAAATTAAGATCTCTAAAAGTTTGCCATATGATCTGACATTCTGATTTGGTTAACCTCACTTTTAAACCCTATTTAGTTTTTCATTTATTAGTTAGAGTAGTCTACATTGAGTCTGATAATCTTACAAGATTACTGGGAGAATTACTTCAGCTAAATACATTCTCATGTGAACACCAATTTTTCTGATGTTGAACTGTTTTGTCCTTCGAAGGATAATTGATAGCATCAAGAGATTAATCCATGCTTTTGTATGGAGCCATTCAAGGATCAAAAGCAGCTTCACTCGGTAGCATGTGATGTTTCGTGTTTACCTTCGAGTGAGGATGGAGTTGTTTGCCTAGGGCAAGTTTCATGGTTAATTCCAAAGCTTATGGACCAAAATGTGCTATGCATAAATTTCAAGGCTCTTAGCATGGATATAAGACTCCTAAATGATGCTCAATCTGGCTCTCTACTTGCCATCAAACTACCAATATTAGATGATCTAGAAGGGTTATTGAGGATTGATGCTGCATTTCCTCAAGAGATTACAAGTCCAACTCAGCAATGCCTATTCCTATCATTCCTAGAGCTGATCATCTTGTAGGGGACTAATTTTTCCACAAAGATTCCTTTAAAATCTGTTTATAATCAGTTGTCATAGCTGCAATCTTTTCTGAAATTTCTCTAGCAGTGTTGACATGGACTTGGACTTGCAATGTTGCTCCAACGGTTTTTTGGTGGAAACTAAGCTGAAAGGATATTCCTTGTAATGCCATACTTGCTAGGATGGGGTTGCTTCATTCTCTACATTTTTTTTTTTTGTGATCTATGTCTTAACTTAGATGAAGACATTTTTTCTTCCTTGCTTCATTTTGAGGAATTAGATGAATATGTTATTAATAATCCCTGTGGGACAGTTTGCAAGGTCTGTATGGGAGTTCACTACTAAATCGGCTTACATTCCAATGCTGCCATCCTTGATGATTTGTTGCAGCTTATTAGCACTGATATTTCTGATGATACTTGAGCTGCTTTACTTTATGCCAGTGCATGATCTGGAACATAGGGAATGAGATTTTTTTTTTTTTGATAGACATGGACCGGTCATACTACTCTAGTACAAATATACCCAATAAAATCAACAAACAAAATATCCCTAAAAGCGTCAGAGATAGCCAATGCCTTGATTCATAATATGTCCCCCTAGTGCTGAGCGATGAAATAGGCAATCCATTTTGTCATACTATTCGTCTCTCGATAGATATGTCCAATTAGCCAAAGAGCACATCCTATTTATATTTTTTGGATATTGCACAAAAGGAGGTAGCTGTGAGTCGCCTCTATCCGACTGTAAATTCATCCTATCATCACGGTAGAGTCTCTCTTGATAATCAACTAATCCACTCCCTAGATCTGCCGCCCGAGGAATGAAAATTTTTCAAGGGAAAATATACTTGCTGCCAAAGTCTTTGACAGGGCCTTTCGACTTGCTTTGGAGGTCAAGTACGCCCATATGTCTGATGTTACTATGGTTGATACCAGGCATTGGGGTGTCTTAGGTTTTCACGACCCCTCTTCTTGTCATTTGTCCAATGGAGTCCCCTTTCCAATGACTTCAATCAAAATTAACTTGATGGTGCTGTTTGTTCAGAAAGTGCAGGTCTTTGGGGTTTCTGATCGGATATCTTGTAGACCATGCATTATTTGCTTCTTCAATTTCAGTATCTCATATTATGCAATATGGTCATGCATGAATGTGGATAAGGCTGCGATTGCATAATTTCCATAAGTTGAGATTTCAGTTGAGTATTGATTTACATAGTATTCTCTAATTGTCTCAATTAAAACAAGCAAATTCGGAGGTACCATTCAAAAATATCAAATCAATTTGTTCTGAAAAATCAAAATCAATTAATATGCAATATGGTTTTAACTAAATTATTTTACATGAGCAAATATTATTTCAATATATTGTCGCTTGCAAAATCCTTCGACACTTTTCTATTTCTATCCTGCTAAACTAATATCCCACAAAGATGGCTAAGATATTAATCTTTAACATCCCATGTTTAATTAGCCGAATTCATAATAGTTTTATTACGTGATCCTGCAATTAACCCTAGAATAAATTATCTAATAGCATGTTTGATTAGGGGCAATTAAGCTCTGGAATAGGAATAAGAATTAACTCTTATTCTAGCCATTTGGTTAGAAAAAATACTGTCCCAATTCTAAAAAAAAAGAGAATGTCCTAATCCCAAAAATCAATTCCGACTCTCTTTAATATTCAGATCCCATTCCAATTCTAATTTCGATTCTAGTTATAAACCAAATGCATCAAGGATATAACCATTCTGATTTTCATTCCAATTAGGAGTAAAAATGGTATGGATATTATCCGTCCGTCCGAATCCGTCTAATTAAGGGTGAAAGTGATATGGATTGAAATTTAAGGATCCGACTAATATCCGTATTTATATCAATATTCTAAACAAAAGAAATAGATATGGATATGGATAAACAACTATCCGATCCATATCCGATTTATATGTAATCCTATATAATTTTATATGGTACTTATTAATTTTTAAAAAAATATGCAACTACATAAATATGTTATTAATTTGATTTATCATCTATTTAATAATATATTTGATTCTATAGTCATAAAGTCTAATTATCTAAGTCATATTTATAATTATATCTATACTTTCAACATTTGAATTATATCTGTATCCATTTAAAATAAATATGGATATAAATTTTTGCATCCGAATAATATCCGTATCCGTATTTATATTCGTCAGACAAAATAAATATGGATATGGATATGAATATGGTGGTATCCGATCCAATTTCAGTCCCAATTTCAATCCATTCTGATTACGATTTCGATTCTGATCATGAACCAGACGTATCTTAAAAGAAATATATATATTTTCTTAACTCTTTCTTTCTTTTTTTTCTTTTTTTTTTTATTGGCTTCTTTCATTTAGTACTTAATTAGATAGAATTCTAACATTTAAGGAATAAATAGGTGTACAAATGCAGCATGGCAACAAAGGAAGCACCGGAGAGAAGGCAAAGCTATCTCATTCTTTGGTAATTTTGATTTCCAACAGGAAAAACCACTAGGCAGCACACTTGTCTCTGTCTCTGTGCTAGTGCACGTTATTCTCTCCGTGGACAGAACAATGAAAGAAAGATAACCATATTTGTCGTGTACTGCGACATCGATGTTCATGCTTTAGTCGACAAACCATTTAATTAAGGACTGACATTAGCGTAGAACAAAATATTAATTGGACCACCTGCCCATCATATAATTAGAACGGGCCACCACTGGTTACCCTTTATTGAACTTTGGCTCAATTGGAATTACTACTTTCTCAAGCTGCTTGAAGGTAAACCATCCAAGACCAAATATCTAAAAATGTCCAATAAAGAGAGGAGGGATATGACCATGGAAACATTGTAAACTAAGGGTACATCTGGTTAGAATAAGTTGGACTCTAAAATGAGAATGAAAATCAGTGAGTTTTATTGTGGTTGTTTGGTCAAAGAAAATCCCATTCCAATTCCATGAGAAATAGGAAAGTTCCAATCTTCAAATCCAATCTCTATTCTCTCTTAATCTTCAAATTATATTATGCTTCTAATTTCAATCACAGTCCAAATACATTAGGGACATGGCCATTTTGATTTTCATTTCAATTTATTCTAATTACGTTTCTAATTTTGATTCCAATTACAAGCCAAATGCACCCTAGTAGCAAAGCAGATTATTAACTATCAAATTTAGAGAATTATAAAAAGCACCCGTAATCTTTCACAAATGCATTTCTCTTTTCATTGATAATTCTTTCTGATGGCTTTGTGGTTTCATGTGGTTCAATCGGCTTAGGTGATCAAACAGTTCGAGTTGATCAAATCTAATAGTAGTTCTATGTCAACCGCTGAATGACTCTTCTAACAATGAATGGTATAACTGCATGGTCGGTCTAATTTTAGACTGCTATCCATGCTAATTATTAGTTATTAAGCGAATTGGGTAAGTAATTCTTGGAAAACACTTGTAGCACAGCTCCTACCCATCTCTTTTGAACACCATAAGCTATAATTCAGAACATGCCACAAATGTGATGTAGGTAGACTCAGCTAGGCAGTGAGAATACAAGGGCTTTGCTGGTTGTGGATGCAACCAACCTGCCTCGACATACACACCAGCTCCACAAGATGCATGCATTATGACCATACCGGAGGAATCACAGGAATGTCGAACTTTGCCGACATCTGCAAAAGTAGTATTGAACATTATCAAAATAAAAATAAAAATAAAAGGCGGCTGTTGTAGCAAGATGCCAAAAAGAAAAAAAAAAGAGAAATCAAAGAAAACAAAAATC
>KE504768.1:772679-785486 GCA_000441515.1 Elaeis oleifera | reverse complement strand
ATTACAGACAGAGATAGTTAAGAGTTTTTACTATCTTTAATATTAAAGATTATACAGTATAATATAAAAATTTTAGAAAAGCATTAATACCTCAAGAGGCAATATATCTCATTAAAACAGATACACAAAGATATCAATAAATCAAATTGGGCCTTTCCACTTATAGGACTGTACTCACACTTCGTCCAACAAGATAGAAAGGCCCCTATTAACCCTATGGCTAATACTAATCTAAATGTGAGATACCTCTACAAATCTCTATCTTGACTTGCATTTAACCAAATTACATAACTATCAAATCTCTCACCAACTCCACCTCAATCGCCAAGGGCTCTATCTCAACAGCTACGAACTCCAACCAAATCCAAGCAATGCCTGAACTTGCTTCTGGTTATGGATTGTATCAATATATCCGTAGAATTATCATCTATGCTCTTTTTTTATCAAAACTATTCCCTGACTTACAACTTCTCAAATGAAGTGAAATCTAACATCAATATATTTAGCCCTCTCATGGTACATCTAATTTTTAGTCAAGTATATAGCACACTGATTGTCAAAATATATAATAAACTATTCAAACTGAATACCCATATCACCAATAAGATTTTTCAACCATATTCCTCCTTCATAGTCTCTGCCAATGCCATGTACTCAACCTCTATTGTAGATAAGGTAACAGTGGATTACAAAATTGCTTTCCAACTAATGGTACAACTAGAGAGTGTGAAGATATAACCTGTCATAGACTTCCTTCAATCTTTATCAGCTGCATAGTCAGAATCTGCAAAACCAACGATACTATCAGGTATTTCAATAACTTTACCATAAACCAACCAACATTTACAGTACCTCTGAAATAATGAAAATTCCATGCCACTTCACAGCTTGCCAATGTCTCTTTCTAAGATTTGCCATAAACCTACTAACAATACTAACAATATGTGCAATATCTAACTTAGTGCAAACCATAGCATACATTATACTATCTACAGCACTAGCATAAAGGACTCTAGACATATACTCAATCTCATCTTTATCAACAGACGACATAGAAGCAAAAAGATTAAAGTATAAGGCAAGTAGAGTACAAACTGATTTTGAATCAAACAGATTAAAATGCTACTTAATCTTTTCTAAATATTTCCTCTATGACAAATATAATTTGCCTATAGCTCTATCTCCGCTAATCTCCATATCCAAAGTCTTCTTTGCCACACTCAAATCTTTTATCTCAAATTCACCATTAAATTAAGATTTTAGAATATAAATATCCTTTGTTTCATGATCAGTAATCAGCATGTCATCAACATATAATAAGGGATAAATAAAGCTACCATCTTGGAGTTTCTTATAATAAATATAGCAATCAAAATTGCTTCTAGTAAAACTATTACTAATCATAAAAGTATCAAACCTCTTATATCATTGTCTGGATGATTGCTTAAGATTATATAAAGTTCTTTTCAACAAGCACACATGATCGTCCTTTTCAGGAACAAGAAATTCCTCTAGCTGCTGTATATTAATCTACTCATCAAGCTCTCCATGCAGAAATATTTTGGAGAAAATACATTTAATCTGCTCTGTAAATCCAATTGTAGTAGACCCTATAATAGTATTGTCCTAGAGAAATACATTCAATTTGCTTAATTCTCTTCATCACAATGAAAGCACCTTTAGAGACTTTGATGACTCCACCTCGACCTCTAAACTCATAGCCAATAGAATCAAGTATACCCAAGGAGATCAGATTTTTCTTTGGCTCTAGTACATGTCTAGTACATTTTTATTCCAATAACCTTACAAGCTTTGTTGTTTTTCATTAGAACTCAACCACCATCTATTGACCAGTAGATAGCAAAAAATTCTTTATTTGGACACATATGATAAGAACAGTCCGAATCAAGAATCCACTCAGAATCAGAATATACAATACCTATTGTAAGAACACGAGTACTTACATACCCATCAAAATTCTCTTCAGCCGCTACTATAAGAATATCGCCACCAATAGACTCATCAGAACTCTCCTCGATAACATTACCTAAAGATTCAGTTTCTTTCTTTGTGCTTTGGACAGTTTCTCCTGATATGACCATTCTCCTTATAGTACCAACAACTTACAACTCTCCCCTTAGATTTACTCTGAGACTTTCCTCTGTTACGTGACCCTTTTATCCTTACTTCTGTCTCTAACCATTAAGCCATCTCCATCATTAACCTGATTGTCTATCCCCTTTTTCTTCAACTCCTTATAGTTCAAGGATAATTTAACGTCTTCCAAGGTGATACTTATTTACCATACAGTGTAGTATCAATAAAATTTTTATATAATTTAGGCAAAGAACAAAATAGTAAAAGGACCTGATCTTCATCATCAGTTCTTACATCAATATTATGAATATCCATAATAATCTGATTAAATAGATCTACATGATTGCTCACAAGAATACTTGGTCTTATCTTCAATTGATACAGATATTGCTTTAGATACAGGTGATTTATGAGAGATTTCTTTATGTATAGTGCCTCCAGTTTCTTCTAAAGTCCAGGAGCAGTGGTTTGATCACATACCTCACGAAGTACCTTGTTGGATAGACTCAATTGAATCGCACTATGAACCCTTACCATTATCCCTTTCTTCTCTGTCACTATCGAAGTTGCAGGCAGATTGTCCTCTCCCTTCAATGCTCCTTTTAGATCATATTGCACAAGCAGTGTGTGTATCTTGATCCGTCACATTCCAAAGTTGTTTGTTCCATCAAACTTTTCTACTTTGAACTTTACCACAACATCTTCAATCAATGATCTACAACTGGACTCTGATACTAGTTTGTTATAGCAAGACACTAAATAAAAGAGAAATCGAAGAAACAAAGATCAATGTAAACTCAAAATTCATATAAAATCTTCTGAATCAAAGGAAAAAATCACGGACAAAGATAGTTGGAGATTTTTCATTATCTTCAATATTAGAGATTATAAAGCATAAAGTAAAAAAAAATCTTAAAAAAGCACTCGCACCTCAAAAGACAATATATCTCACCAAAATAGGTACATAGAAATATTAATAAAATCGGATCGGGCCTTTCCACTAGTAGGGCTACGCCACATTCCATCCAATAAGATGAAAAGATCTCTATTAACCCTGTAATCAATGCTAATCTAAGTGCAAGACACCTCTACAATAATTAATGCCTCCCTTTCCATCAAAAAGAAAAGAAACAAAGGTTTCTTTAAATCAAAACTAGCCAACATTGCAATTTTTGGTTGGCTAGCATCCCTTCTAAAAGAGCATGAGCTCGGCCATTGAGGTATGTTCGGTGGAGATATATCCTCGTATTTAAGAAGAACATGTTCATTAGGATGTGCATCTATGTGGGCATGTATTTAGTTCCATATCAATTATTCGCTGAGAAGATCTTAAATACTTATATAGGACCAAAGAATCTAAATAACGTCTTTTAGCTAGTCTTGTTGGGTGAGATTCTGGATTGTTACAAGTGATATCAGAGCCGTCATAGTCCATAGCATATGTGGAATAGGGGATACTGCAGCAAGGATTCATTGGACTGAACACGGACCGATCGTGGTATTTGTGAATAGATACATAGATTTGGAGTCTTAGCCTAGCAAGGATGTCAAACTTAAATGAGGAGAATATGTGATGATCCATGCAGATAGGTATTTAATCTAATATCGATTATTCGTTGGAAAGATCTTGGATACTTATACAGGGTCAAGGAACCTAAATAACATCTTTTGACTAACCTTTTTGAATGAGATCTTGGATTGTTACAGTATCCGACAAAGACATATATGTTATATCTCTTCAGTAAAAAATGTGTTTATTCAAAAAGATATGTACCACTATAAATATCTAATTTAATCCCATGAAACAGAACACAACGCGACATCAACCAGCTCAACTTGATAGCTCTGTAGACACTGATAAATGCCTATTGATTTAACCTATTAGTGCAAAGTATAATCAAATATTGGACTTCCTTGTATATAACATATTCCCTTGCATATCTGAATGGTGGGACAAATAAAATGTTAAGAAAGAGTAACAATGCTACACACCTTAAGGTGTTCTCGTTCGAAGATTTCTATTATTTTCCTCTAATTTTGCTCCAACTCTGATTAACGAACTAATCCATTCCTTTAATTCACAGATTGTGAATGTGGACTGGTTTTGACTATCCTACTTCACAACCCATTTTCGAAGAAAACTGCGGTCTTCTTGGCTCGAGCTCGGAATCCCTTTCCCAACGGAGGATCTAAGAGGGGTTCATATGCGCGGATCCATATCCCAAGCTAGCTATTTAACTTGGTATTGGAGGGTTCGCACGTGTGTAACCTAGATCCGAATATTTAGGGAATTACCAGATATAGCCCAGGTTATATAATTTTTAGGAGTCTTCTATTAAGATGTATATATATTTATTAGTATAGCTATCTACTGTTCTACCATTGGAGTTACTTCCAAAGCTCCATCATGCCCTAATCTACCCTCCTTTTCTGTTTCTTCCCTTGCATAGAGGATGGGACATGCAGCCTTTTCATGGTTTAATTTCAAATTTATCACTCTCCCTATTGAAATGATTGTACACTACTTTTGAAGCTACCTACCATGTCTTTTAAATTATAACAGCATCTTTAGCAATTATTTGAATGCCTAAAATTTATAACCTTAGACTAACATTCACAATAAGACATAAATTTTGATCTTATAGGATTATACATAAATTTATTATAAAACATCCATTGTACCCAATCTAATCTGGTTCCCTTCCTCTCCCTCCTTCCAACAAGTATTTTTTTCTACAGAATCCACCACTTCCCACTATTCTATTATTCTGTAGTTCAACAAGCCAAATAGGAGAAAGAAATGACAATAGATCTTTTTTCTCCAGGATCCAGCAATCCCATAGGATTCGGGCCATTCTCATTGTTTCCAGACCCGGCAAGGCCACAGTATAAAAACCTTGAGCAAATGACAACTATAGTAAGCTTCATTATAGGTTCTAAGCCAACAGGACTACAACAATGAGGCCAAATTTTGTGGGAGCATCATCACTTGAATGAGATGACATCCTCTGTTTTGAACAGAGTGGGGATTGGCTATTGCATTTGCCACCTCATACTTTTCTCTCACCACCTGAAAAATTTTCAGAAAGATGCATTTCGCAGTACTGCATCAAGGTGCTAGTTTTGTTGGTTGGTTAATGACACAAGGAAGTGGGGAAAGAATGGTGTCCATCGCCTGAAGGTTGAGATGGTGCAGTCAAGTCATGTCTTGAGTAGGCGTTTGGTTTATCGATGAGGACGTATGAAGCAGACAGGATTGTGAATAAGCTACAGCTAACAAATGTTTTGAGGAGCTACATCTTCCAAGGTCCACAATCTCTACTACAATTGTCTTTAGGTAATCTATAGTACGATATATGCCTCATGAATAACTTTATCTCAGGTTAATCTTTGTCCTGTTTTTTTCGAATAAATCAGATGCATTAAACTAAATAAATGTGTATGGATACATCTATGGAAATTAGAAAATTAAATATCTAAGAATTTGTTTGGAAAATCGGTTGAAAGAGGTCCATAAAATTGATTATGTATGATCAATTATGCAGAACTCCATCCAATCAATAATATTATTAGACTAGCATGGGTCCCAGTAACCTAGAGAAGAGAGTACAACATCTTCCAACAATCCTACACTACAGTATAGGATGAGAACTTCCATCAGCAAGATGTAGATTAGAAAGCTCGCAGATCATTGCCATAGAGTCACTTTCTAAACAAATATGTGAGACCTCCAATATGTATGTAGTATAGCTCAACCCTCCCTAAGCTGCATGTAATTATACCATTGGTACTGTGGTATTATGGACTTTAACACTGCTTACAGCAATAAAAAACTACCAGCACTTCTGCCAACAAAGCCTGCACCACCAAAAATCTTTGGTCACTTTCTTCTATTTTCGAGAGGAAAAATTGGGCATCGCCCAATCCCGATTTATTGCATGAAGAAAAAGGAGGGCTAAGTCTTCCTTCTTTTTTCAATACATCCTTTTTGATAATTTAGATATCATAAATATAAATTTATATTTTGATTTTTTTAAATTTTAAAATATAAATATATTTGGATGGTTAATTACTTTATAAATATATGATAGCGCATCAAAAGAGACAATAAAAGCATACCGGTCTTATTGGTAAGGATGTAATGGCTATATAGTGGAGATGGTAAGGATGATGGTGGCGATAATGATGGTGTAGCTATCGGCAATATGGCATAGGCAACAATGTTAATATGGTGAGATGGTAGTAACGATGATGTTGGCATAGTGCCTACTATCAATAGAGGTGATGATGATGACAGTGATAATAATAGTGATAATATAATGAATATATAGTATAACATACACGATGATGGTGGCAAATGTAGTTGATAAAATAATAATAGTGAGAGGAATGGTGGCAGCAGCGGTGATGGAGGCGACAACTGTATTAGTGACCAAGGCAACCAGGTTGTTGGAGGTGGTACTAAAAAATATAAATTTTTATTTGAAATATAAAACTTAAATTTTTTTTATTCTTTAAAATAAAAAATAGACATAAAAATAAACACAATATCACCAAATATATTTTTGTCTTTATTCTTATAATTTATTTTTGAAGTTAAAAAGAAGTTGAAACAGAGATGCCAAACATGTGCAGCAGCGTAGGCTCTACCGTCTATGCACAGGTACATCTCCTCCGACAGCAAATTGCATGGGTTGAACACCAAAAAGAATGCCTCCATTTTCTCAAAATACGTATTAAAAGCCATAATCTTCCTGAAACTGGTAGGGTAGTAAATCATGTACAGCATGCGCTAATATGCAAGGTTAGTCTTTTCTAGTACATGTAAGGTTCGTCCTCATGTAGCGAAAAAACATAATGAGCTTTTTTACCCAAAAAAACATGATGAGCTTTAAAGACCCATACTTTGTGAATCTATAAGTTTCTTAGAGATCTTGATTTCGAGTCAATAAAAATGCTGGTGGATCTTACTGGGAAATCAATAAATATCCATGGAGGCATATAAGAGCAGTTTGGCACCCAATATGGTCTCATGGGTGCAACAACCTTGATTTAGTACATAAAAAGCAAAATTTGCATGACATAAATTGTTTCTGCTGTCGGCTGACTTAATGGACCTAGTTGTATTAACGAAGTAAGCGAGTAACCACCAAAGAGAATTCTTTATGTACCGCCAATTGTACAAAATTGCACACATCATCCACGGTGATTGGCTCACGGATGGAACTAGATGAAAATAATTTTTTTTATGCACCATGTCTTGGTTCTATGCGTGAGTCAATCATCGTGGACAATGTACGCATTCTGCAACGCCTGCGGTGCACAAAAAATGTCTCAACCACCAAATATAGTTCATGGGGCGCAAAAGGTTCTGTAAAGCCTATGTTTGGCCCATGTTGATGAGATTACGGCTGGCCCAAAAGGAATGGCTGACAGAACAATAATGGGTTAGATGCCTCAAGTGGATCGGGTTAGATTACTCTGTCAACATGAAACATTGTTGTTTAAAAATAAAATAAATTTCATCAAAAAAAAAAACTTTAAAGTAAAATTACATCTAACAGACAGGTTATGACCTTTTCTGAATTTAATATCATCATTTTGTCAAATAAAAAAAGCATCTTATCATTGATAAATCATTCCTTTTTGAGAAGAAAAAAAGGATCAATGATTTATAATGGTGATAAATCATTAAGTTTCTAACATTATAAAGAATATATCACATAAAATTCATAGATAATATCAACATTGTTGTAAGATGCATAACATTATTCACATGAACAATATGTTATATTGTATCAAGTATTATATTTTTATTCATAAATATAATAATCAGTATCAAATTTCATCTAAAAGGAATATTGAAATTTGAAAAAAGATGATAAAAAGATGCTAGAAAATCATTAATTTGATTAAAATATTAGGTTAATTGAGATTAAAAGAGAAGTGGAGGAAAGAGCATAAGAAAAGAATAATTATATTAAGTGAAAACCATAGTAGCACCAATATAAAGAAACATACAAAAGGCGATAGGTGATAGCAAGAAAATAGACATAAAGAATAAAAATTGAGTTGTGAATAACGTAACAATGAATATTGTACTTGAGATATGCAGTTTCTGAAATTCAAATAATTTATAATTTATTCCTTTTACAATTTATTGCATAAGGTAACCCTCTTCTAATAACAAATCACATGGGTTAAATAGTATTTTGGGCAATAAGCATGCCTTCCTCCAAATTTCTGCAATCATAAATGAACATAAGATTGAAAATGGATCATATATTTGTATATCCATATTCATATTTAATTGATTAATATAGATATAGACATAGATACTAATTAGATACTAATAGAAAACAAGCATACTAGGTGATATAAAATGTCATCACAGAAACTAATAAACTTCAGTGGCAACATCCATTTTGTTATCTCAAAAACTTTTAGCCACCGAGGTATACATGAGGCCTCATAACAATTAAAATCTCATAAAGAAAATTCTAGTGATGAGATTTTGGCTTTTAGTGACTTCTATTGTCAAGAAAAAAATATGGTTTTCTCCATCATCCTATCTACAAGTCTTAACAATATTATTGACCGCTAACCTCTTATTTGCCTTTTCCAACCACTACACATTCAATTACAATCTTCATTAGACCATGATCAACACTAACTTGAAAGTATGATGCTAAATAATAGTATTATAATCATTATTATCATAGTATAACAATTTATCCATAGAAAATATAATAGCTATTATTTCCATTATAGGAGAGCATTATAACATAATAATGGCCATTACTTTATTTACCTTCTTTAATAAACTATATTAAATTTCATTCAGTTTTTATCTCAAAATTCTCTGCAAGTGATTTTAAAATAATGTTTTATCTAATAAAATAAATAGCATGATAATATCGTTGCTTTTCCAATTTTATCTATCATTTCACCTAATAACAGGTTATACTAACCATTATTTTAATGATTCTTTAATATTAAAATTTGAAAGTTGCTTTTGAGACAAATAAGAACCATTATAATTGTTAAATGGGAAAATAATGTACTGCGTCCTTTCATTTGTACAAGGATTAATGGTAAGAGCAACAACTGAGAAAGAGGCAAGAGCGACCAAAGGTAAGGGTCCTTTATCAAAATTACATGGCATATACTTTAGCTACTAATAAGAGGACAAGACCTTACGATCGGATTGGAGATGATCCCTTCTTTAGAGTGCAATGAAGGACTCATGCCTCACTGGTGGCTCAGTTGACTCATGGTATCATCGACTTGCTTTTCAACCTAAGCAATTTCATAACCAGAAAGAATGACCTCTTTATCAAAATCAGTCCCTAGCTCCCTTCAACTTAATCAATATCAATAACATGTCAGAATCATGATGGTTAGGCCAACCGCTCTACTATACTATACCATAGGCTCAAGCTAGGCTACTTCTAGCTCCTATATTGAGTGGCCTTTCCATTTTGATATAGTTGTAGTTTGTATTATACTAAATTAAATGCATCAAACTAAGGTGGTCAATCAATAGTTGCCCTTCTTCGGTCTGGGAAAAGCAGCAAACTCTAAAAGCTAGGAGCTAAAGGAAAAAAAAATAAAAAATAATATAGGATGGATATAGATGGATCTATTTATCTATAATAGAATTATATTTCTTCGGTGCATGTCCAGTGCGAGCATTAGAGCACTAAGAGGGTCCTTTCCCAGTACAAGAGGATTAGGAAGGCATACGTCTAGTTTACTAGTTATCGTATCCATAGTAAATACTAGATAACCAAGTATGGAGTAGAAGACTGTAGAAAGCATTTAAACAGTAAGACCACACTAAGATGAGTGCTTTCCTATTCTGAGTTTCCTAAAGTCTCCAGTAGCACAGCCAAGACAATGAGATTTATAAAGGATAATACGGGAATATTCATATGTTGTTTATCGACTATACTTTTCGATCTGATTTTGGATCTTAACTCAACCTTTTGCGAGCGAATCTTACCTATCGATCCGATTCTATGTATCGACCTAAATAAATTAGCCAATCTACTAATAAAGCTGTAGGCGGAAAATCTGCACGGCCCACAAATGTGAAAAAGCACAAGATCCAGAACGGTCAGGTCCAGTTCTGGAGAGCATAGATCCAAGCCCAGCTCATGGTCGGTCCCCAGTGCCCATGCCTGACTCCCAGATGGCCAAGTCTGGGAGGAGACGGACACCAAGGATCCATCGACAGAACTTGATAGATCCTCTCCAGAGTCGTGGCAACCTGGGCGCCCGATTCGTCGTAATCTGACTCCCAAAGATGCCTGTCAAAGTGCAAACCAATGAAGCATCCCTTCCTGAGATGAAGTTTCTTACCAAGCATCCTCGGTGGCAACCAGATCCCACACCTGGTGTCCTCCTTTTCAGAAGAATACCTACGGACCACCCCTGATGACCCACCGGACACCACCAACACAACCCCAGACTCATCTCGACGACCTAGGCGTGTGGATCACCCGCAGTGACCTGATGGAATCCTAACAAACTCTCAAAATATAGTGGGCAGGACCCCTAACGAAATCCAAACTAACTCCCAGAATGTGACAGACATGATACTCTGACGGACTGCTAATACGTGGACATGCGTCATGGCAGATGCCCACGAGTAACAACCTGAATGGCGGACAGGCAGTAGAAGGCCTAGCCTGATAGCCTATGGACCGAAACCTAACAACCTCCAGGCTCTAGCTATAAAAGGAGGCAAAAAAGGAGATCCTAAAGTAAGCCATTACTCTGTATCTCACGCTCCTCCCTCTGTTAAACAAGATACTGACTTGAGCATCGAAAGATCTCCGCTGGAGCTGCCTCCAATCGAAACTTTTTCTTGCAGGCTTCCCCCCAGAGTGCATCGATCTCAGCCGTCTTCATCTTCTCCGGCACTAGCGATATCTCGCACCAATAGATTTGGCGCTAGAGGAAGGGGGCATAATTTTTCACCCCAATTCGAAGGAGTGTAAATCAAAGCAGGGTGACCATGGCACCAAGAAGAGCCTCATCTCGCCACACTAATGCTACCACATAGCCGATAAAAAGCCAAGCTAACCACGCTGCTCCATCGGCAGCTATAGAAAATCCTCTGCCCCCGCTACCGGCAGCGGCGACGGCAGAGTGGTTCAACTTACTATTCCGATAGGTCCAGACTCTGACGGTCGCTGTCCAGTCGATTCAGGCCTCCGACACCTGTGCCGGTAGCGCCACCAACTCATCAAGCCGCTTCGACCCTGCCCTCAGTGGTGCAACCACCGAACCCAGTGCCACAGGCAGCAGCTCCGTTATCGGACCGACCAGGTGCTAACTTTCCCGATCACCCCCATATACGTGTCTTGACCATTTGTATAGTGGGAAATAGACATCCTCGATCTTTTTCCTCCAACATCAAGTCAAAAAAATTCTTATTATTATGGTAGACTACTTCACCAAATGGATAGATGGAATCGTTGGCCTGCATCACTGAGGCGAAAGTTATGGATTTTATCTAGAAGGGCATAATATGCCATTTTAGACTTCCTCGGGTATTGATAACCGATAATGGGTGCCAGTTCGTGGGATCCAAGTTAGATCAAGTCTGTAAGGAATACGGGATCTCGCATCATTTTACCTCTGTGATGCACCCTCAGGTGTAGGGAGGCAGAGATAGCCAATCAGACCATACTGCAAGGTTTGAAACGAAGGTTGGACGGGGCTAAAAGAGCATGGGCTGACGAACTCTACCATTCTCTCTGGACATATCAGATGACACCCAAGATCCCAATCGAGGAACCCCTTTTCGCCTCGCCTTTGGGATTGAAGCAATGGTCCCCATTGAGGTTGGAGTTCCATCAATGCGAGTCAAGAATTATGACGAGCAAACTAATATGGAAAGACTCCGTGCAAACTTGAATTTGCTGGAGGAAGCTCAAGAAAGGGCTCACACCAGAATGGCTGCTTACCAACATCGGTGGCCTGATATTATAACTCTCGGGTCGAGAGCAAGTGCTTCAGGGTTGGTGATCTGGTCCTACATCGAGCAAAAATTTTTCAGCTAGGAGAGCGGGGCAAACTAGCACTAAACTGGGAAGGTCCCTACCAGGTGGATGAAATTATGAAACCGAAAACCTACCACCTGAAGCAACTGGATGGAGCTCTACTTTTCTGGCCATAGGATTCAGAAAATCTTCGAATATACTACCAGTAATGTACAATGTTACTTCTACTATTTTTTAATAGAACTCTTCTTACTATTTGCCTTTCCCTTTTAGTCTTGTTGTCTACTTGTCATCAACGACCTTTGATCAGTCCAACGTTTGAAGGAGTCTTTGATCGGCTTTAACAATTAACGGCCTTTGATCGGTCTAGCCTTTAATCGACTCATAATTAACGGCCTTTGATCGGTCTAGCCTTTGATCGGCCCAATGTTTGAAGGAGCTTTTGATCGACTTTAACAATCAATGATCTTTGATCTGTCTAGCCTTTAATCAGACCAATGTTTGAAGGAGCCTTTGATCGGCTTTAATAATCAATGACCTTTGATTGACTTGGCTTTTGATCAGCCCAACATTTGAAAGAGCCTTCGATCAGCTTTAACAATCAATGGTCTTTGATCGGCCTAACCTTTGATTGGCCCAATATTTGAAAGAGTCTTTGATCGGCTTTAACAGTCAATGGTCTTTGATCGGCCTGACC
>KE504768.1:742197-772659 GCA_000441515.1 Elaeis oleifera | reverse complement strand
CCAACATTTGAAGAGCCTTCGATCAGCTTTAACAATCAATGGTCTTTGATCGGCCTAACCTTTGATTGGCCCAATATTTGAAAGAGTCTTTGATCGGCTTTAACAGTCAATGGTCTTTGATCGGCCTGACCTTTGATCGGCTCAATGTTTGAAGGAGCTTTTGATCAGCTTTAACAATCAACGACCTTTGATCGGCCTAGCCTTTGATCGGTCTAGCCTTTGATCGGCCCAATGTTAAAAAAGCCATTTGTTTGGCTTCCATTCGATGTGACCGATCGTCGGTCTCAATGAGGGATGGCCATTGACCGACGCACCTTGTGATCATCCCTTAACACAAATTACCGATGCCTAACCTATGGGCCCTATTTAAACTCACGATTTTTAGTCGATCGAGCACACCAAAATACAAAGGAAAAATTATTTTTCAATCGAAGATAAGTTTTCACAAAAACAACACGTCAAGCATTACATAGATGATAATGAAGCAGTGATGCATGACAGAACGAGCACAATGCTTTACCCAAGAAAAATCTTTCATATTCTGATACGGACGATTTGGAGATCACGGAAGTGCTTCTCTAGATTCAGAACCCATCGACTGTCGAAGTTGGGCTGGAAGGCTCTTTCTCCAACTTGGCCTCGACATCCCAAGCTTTCATCTTGAAAAAACCACCGCCCCAGATTCTGAGGGGAGCCCCTTGTTGCTCCCCGGACGAGATCCCCTCACTCTTTCGCTGAAGGATGCTGGTTGCCTGCCACCTCTACCATGGTAGGAGCACAAGGGACAGATCAGTCATCCAACAGAGGTACGAGAGGGAGAAAGAGGCACTCTCATTTCTGGCGGTTTAATACAACCGCTATCCTCCACCACCTTGATATGGAATCCCAATCCAATCAAGAGTCTGGTGGAAAGTCAGCACCAATAGATGGAGGATACATCCAAATCACCTCAACAGGCCACTGAGAGCCACACAGAAGCTGTCTCTCAATGGTGAAGGCCATGGCTTCCACTGCAATCGGATGCACAGTGTGGTGTCCATCCCTCTCAGAAGCACAGCCTCCACAGAGCCCTCACTAAAGGATGTAGCCAAAGCCACACCCATTCCAGATATTGCGGCTGAGGGAACCTCTGAGGCAGTGGATCCTTACCACCGCGAAGCAGGATGGCTATTTCTAAAACCTCCCAAGCCGAGCTAAAGCCCACGTAGTGAGCCCCGATGGTCCCGATCAAAAGCACAGCTTCTGCTTTCTCTGAGGAGGCCGTTCTACCACAACATGGCTAATGGAAGGTGAACTTTCATCCAGAATCAGAGAGGATGAATCTGGGATAGGGTACAGTGAGTTGGAAGATGGAGTAGAAAGAAGTTCCCTTATAAAAGAGGAGCAGGTCCTAATTGCATCCGAAAATATCAAATAGGGATTGGCCATGGGCACCGTCCCTGCCTGGTGTGCATTTAATTTAAGCACCAGTGGAAAAGCTGCATCGCTTCATTTTCCCCATCAGACTGCAGCAGTAGGTCACATTTAATATAAGCACAGAAGCACAGATGCATCCTGAAAATCATGCACATACTCTGCGAATACACCACCCTTTCACATTCCTTGTCAGTACAAGTGAGACCACTCCCTCTACCTCACCCAAGCTCGGATTCTATAGTAGGGGGGCATATACTGGGGAAGTTCCATCTGAGGTCACGATATGCTAAGGCTAAGGTATGGCATGCTACGACTCCATGTTACTCCGACTTATCATCTGCAACTTCTGACTGACGATTATACAGCTGTCACATAACTAGAATATGACTCATTGAATAGTCGGGATATTGTTAGCTGAGTTTTGGAGTCTTTCTCAGTTGACCCACGAGCTCACTTGTTCGACTGGGCAAAAATCCTTTCGTAGGCCAACAACGAGTTAGCCACCTGGGGCAAAAATCGTTTAAGAGACTTTCCACCCATTCTCATCTGGTTATGTTGAGCTGCGTGCTGAGGGCCATGTCGTGAATGGTCGGTGGGACCTCAACTAGTCAGTAAAAGGTGGTGAGTAATGATAGCCGGACGACTTTCGATCGACCCTACGCTAGACGACCTCTATTCGGTGCGACCCTGATTAATCCCAATTATTGACCATCGTCGACAGTCCGACTCCTAATCGGCCTCACAAGGTCAGTCTTGACCCTACGTCGAATGACGTTCAATCGATCAAAAGCATAAATTCAGACATGGACACACATACAAGGAATACGTATTCAAAATAAATTTGCCTTTCTCATTAAAGATGATGGTTCTTACAGTAAAAAAAAAAAAAAAAGAGAGGAGAGAATGAAGAAGGCAAGTACAAAATCAAAGATTCACTCCTCATCGAAAGATGAGGAGTCAAACAACTCCTCATCGCTGTTGTCCGGCTGGAGATAATAAAGATCTAGCTACGGTATCATCTTTCAAAGTCGGGCTTTGCAATCCTCAAAGCCTTGCATAAAAACAGCCGCGGCGACATCGATAACCTCCTCCTCAAATACGATCGAGGTTTGGAATTCCTCGACGCACCGATCCCGAACGGCCGTCGGAATCCACAAGAAGTCACCCGGGGTGCGAACCCTCCTGCAGGCTACAGTCGCCCCCTCCCGGCCAGAGCTTGTTCGGGTTGCATCTGACGGGGGTGGGGCGTAGGTGCGGGAGATGATGTACCAGAGTCGGTGCCCAAGGACTGCCCCGATCCTTTTTTTCTTGCCTTTTCAAGCAGAGCAGCCCCCCTCTTCACTATAAGCCGCTTCTCCATAACGGCCAGCTTCACTTCTCTTTTGAAGGGCCTCATCGTGGTTAAGGCAGCGGAGAATCACAAACGCTTCAGAAAGGTATGGATGATAATGCCCGAAACTTATCAGTTTCCTTATATAGACTCTGATTCCTGGGAGCCCAATCGTCAAAAAGGCCTTGATGACCTTCCTGGTGGCAGGTAGTGCATCCTTTACAGTCTCAAAAATGTTAATTTCGAACGACTCTTTGTGGACCCACCTATCGTCACATAGAGGCTATCCATTAGCATGGAGCATTCCCTCAATCCGATTCTATTTGGAAAAATGGTAGTCATCGTATCTGATATCTGAAGTGATAATTAATGGGCCCATCATTCGCAAAGACTCTTGAAGCATCATTTCCCAAAAGCACCTGATTATCCATAACGATTTTTCAAAATCTCTAAGTATTTTAAAGTAATCTTCTTCCTCGGCCTCTAACCTTGGGATATTATCGGCCGAATCTCCCGATCGACCCCAGTTTGGCAAATCCCAACTATCGAGCGACGGTCGAGAAATAAAAGAAACTTCCTTCCATGTGTGAACAGAGATGAGGGCGCCTTTAATCAAAGGAGATACGTCCCTCTGAGTTAAAATGTACCACTAGTTTCTGACATACAGGTGCCTCTTGATGGTGAAGAAAGCTCGAAAAAGAGAGACAGAAGGCCGCACATTTGTCATAGCACAAGCGACCAAAAATCCGATGATAAAGCGAAAAGAATTTAGAACAAGGGTGCAGATAGAGATACGGTAAAAATGAAAGAGATCAAGGATGAAGGAAGAGATAGAAAACTGAAAGCCGGCATTAAATGCCTCCTCATACATAGCCAGCGGATTGTTTGCCCTACCTGTAGTTTCAGAAAGCTCCAAATCGAACTCCGATAGAACTCTATATGGGGCCCGAATTTGATTCAGATCTTCCAGCCCTAGCATAAAACCAAATCGTCGGGCCCAGAAGCTGAATCGACCTCAAAACCCTCACATTTTTGGCAAAATTCTCAGGAGTTGTCCTAGAAGAGGTGGACCATTCTCCGACCGAATCAATGGACCCCGCCATTAAAGAAATCGAGAAGGACAAAACCCAAGGGAGCAAAGAAGTCTAAATATACCTCAATCAAAGAAGTGAAAGAGGGTGTCCAAGGAAGACCCACTTGAAAGGAAGGAGGAAACAATGAGAGTGACTCCTAGGTGGCTCTCAAGAATACCGTCAAGAGGAAAAACTCTCAGTGGAGCAAACTCGACGCAATGGTGAATCGAAAGGTTCCAAAAGGATAAGGAATACCGCTAGATAGCATAAAAAGGAAGGAAAGTTAGCACCCTCTTTTATAGCTAAGAAAGATGAATCCAGAAGATCACAGATCATGGCCCACGAACAAACAGCCTACACATGGCTCCTCCCCATCAATTGGCCTCCGCCATCAATCACGCAAAATTAATGCATCCGGCCTGAATATACACCCTCCAAAATTTAAAATTGAAGCTCCATAGTTTAGCCACAATGGCCTACCAAGGTCCTACATATCTGCTCCTAAAGCCGTATGCTCCCTACCTTAGACTCTCCACATCCTTGGTGATAAGAGTAAGCAATACTTCCATCGCCCGACCATAGTTCGGACTCGAAAGTAGGGGGCATATGTTGGCAAAAAATCTGCACGGCCCACGAATATGAAGAGATACAAGGCTCAGAATAGCCAGATCCAATTTCGGAGAGCGTAGACCCAAATCTGGCTCATGGTCGGTCCCCAGTGCCCACACCTGACTCCCGAATGGCCTGGTCTGGGAGGAGGCCGACACCGAGGACCTGTCGGTAGAACTTGATGGATCCTCTCCGGAGTCATGATAGCCTGGGCATCCAATTCATCGTAATCTAACTCTCAGGGACATCTGCCAAAGCACAGATCAACGAAGCATCCCTTCTTGAGCTGAAGTTTTTTACCGAGCAGTCCTTGGTGGCAACCAGATTCCGCATCTTGTGTCCTCCTTTTTGAAAGAATACCTACGAACCGCCCTTGATGGCCCATCTGACACCACCGACGCAACCTCAAACTCATCTAGATGACCCAGGCATGCAGATCACTCGCACACGACTTAATGGAATTCCAATAAACTTTCAGAACGTGGCAGGCAGGATCCTCTAACGGAATTCCAACAAACTTTCAGAACGTGATGGACAGGATACCTTGATGGGCTGCTAGTACATGGCCACGCATCATAGCAGATGCCCACGATTAACAACCTGAACGATGAACAAGCGGTAGGAGGCCTAGCCTGGCAGCCTACGGAGTAGAATCTAACAACCTTTGGGCTCCAGCTATGAGAAGAGGCAAAAAAGGAGATCCTGAGGTAAGCCATTACTCTGCTTCTCACGCTCCTCCTTCTGTTGAATGAGATACTGACTTGAGCGTCGGAGGGTCCCGGCCGAAGTCCCTTCCAGTTAAGACTATTTTTTGCAGCCTCCCCTCGAAGCGTATCGATCTCAACCGTCTTCACTTTCTCCGGTGCCGGCCGATATCTCACACCAATAAAAGCATTGCATTGAAAGCAACAGGAACTACACCTTAGAGATTCCTCCAAGATTGGAGCAGGCTACAAGATTTTTTAATTATTATCTAATTCACTGATTATTGGAACTTAATTTAGTTTTTAAGATTTTCTTTTCTTTTTTTTTTTGTGGGGGGGGTTGTGGTGAGTGGCGCTAGTTTTGACTGATACTGAATTTGTCTCTCTTTTCACCAGGTTTTAAGAGTCACCCTAGGTTTTTACTTGTTGAGGCTCCACTTCACTCCATTATATTACTGAAAGATTTGGAAACTATACTACTGATCTTTCAATTCATTTTGAATTTAACATTTTTATCTAAGCCATTAGGTTGGAGGCAAATTTCTCATCATTGGTTGGTTTGTGTTATTTTGAATAGAGGAAAGGCGGGAAAAAAAAAACAGAACCATGTCTCTTCATTACCCTCACCTTCAAGGAGGAATGCAAAACACACCAGTCATCTGCCCCAACACCGATGAGACCATTGAAGAAACTCTTTAATCAAAAAACCATGCCGAATGATATTAACCTGCCCATGGTGGCAGCTTAATCTCCATGGCCTTAGGTATCTTCCTGAGTGCAAATTTGTTGATCGTATCTTCTTGCTATCATCCATTAGAGCTCATTATATTTTCCACTGAAAAGAGGTACAAATCATCCATATATTCTCTAGACAACGTTTTTGGAACCCAGTCCCTCTAAATCACCCAAAAGCTCTCTGAAGAAGAGAGTTGCAGACAACATCATCTTCCAAATGAAGAATGTCTCTTTGCCTGGCTGCTGATCCAACATGGAGTTGTTTCTTCTAATAGTTTCCTCTGATTATGTTGGACCAAATAGAAAGCCTTGATAGCTAGATTTGGATGCTCAAACCAGTCCACAAAACTATGTAGTGCTAGAAACTAACTTCAGTTCATAAGAGAATACCACTGCCAAAAGGTAGTGGCATGTTCTTCAGTCCACAAGAAAAGAATTTTTTCTTCACCATTTCATTTGGAGTTAAGACAATTCTTCATAAGTATTCTAATTTAAAAAGAAAGAATAATTCAATGTAATGATTTATTGTCATCAGAAGAGCAAGAATTTGCATATCAATGCAATCTCTGAATCTCTCATTAGCAACAATCAATCAATCTTCCTGAACAATTCAATGAACCTGATCTATCTGATGAAATGTAAACGCTCTCCCAAATGAAAGAATGTAATGTTGTATCACAGACTACAGTTCAATCACTACTTTGTGAACTCTCTTGTTGCCCTCTGGCATGTTTTCTAATTGAAGAGTAAGAAACCCAGATGAAGGATCATATGAGAACTCAGCATCAGCTGAGCCCAACATACACTTCCTCGGAGTAACTGAACAGTAAGCTCCTAATCTCCCACATCCCTTGACTTCCATACAAATCATGGCCACAGCATCGCCACTTCTGTTCTCCAACGAGTGCATCAAGGCCCCATTCATCTCCCCTGCAAAACTAGAATCCAGCTCCAAAATGTTGGCACCACCCAGAATGTGGTATGTGAGGCCATCAACTGCTCCTCCAGCATTGAACATGTCTACCAGGCCAAGTGGTGCAAATCTAAATCCAGGAGCCAAATCCTGCATTACAATAGAGGAGTGAGAAGATAGAGTTTAGTCCTAAAAAATACAATAGACTAACTCCATTTTTAAAATTACAACTATGGAGGGAAATTGGACAAACCTTAATGGGGGAGATGGTGAAGATTTCATGTTCTAAAACCTTCAAGGAGACAGGCATGGCTGCATTGTGAGGAAGGACCAACAGTTGGCCATCTCTGTGGCGGTAGACAATACAATCACCATTCCAATCATGGTCGGTTGCAGCCTCTGCAATTTGGTGAACGTCACTTCCTTTCACTGCACAAGATAGAGCATCTGATCTAGTATGGTGGAACACATTCTTCTTCTCCGTCGAACTCCATGCTGCACCTTGGCAGTTGTACACACCAAGGACACCGGTGAATTTGTTCATGTTCCATATCTTGAGCAAGCTACACAAATCGAGCAAATAATTTCAATTCAGAGACACATTCAACCAAGATCACATAAGAAAATGACATCAATTTTATAAAGAAATCTAAGATAAAAAATTTGGTAATTGAAACTAAGTTTGTAGTAAGAGAAATCTGAATATACCTAACACCATCACGAGCTGGGTCTGAGAAGAGACAGTCTCGTGTAGGACGACCAGGCAACTGAGCACGAAGAATGGAGCCATCGGGCAAGACCAATTTCCTCAACAATTCGAAGTTGTGCTTTCCAGGAGCATCACTGTAAGATCATAGGTATGAAAACATATTACATAAACAAGAGGATTCTAGCTCAAGTACAAAATTTCTTTATGTTAAAGATTCAACTCAAAGCTTAAGAAACAAAAAAATCAAGTTCTGTTTCCCACCTGACATAGATCGGTCCACCACTGATTGCTCGAGCAGAGGCATGGTATTCAGCTGCAGGATGGAGAGAATGGAACATGTCCCAATCAGGGAGCATGAACTCACCAAGGAAGACACTGTTGTAAGCCACCGAGGCAATGTGGATGGTATGCGAAACAGGGTCCCTTGGATAAAAATCATCCGATGCCCTCACCACCGCTGTTTGCTTCGAGCTGCATGTTCACCATCGGAGAGATTAAAAGCACATCCACAACCACTTCAATTACAATTCAAACAATCTGAATTCACAAAGAAACACAAAATTCAGAAATGGCAATGAATACTGACCAGTAGAGTGCATCGGTATTATGACTCATACAGGCAATGCAGCCATTATCAGGGAAATTCTTGGCAATCGATGCATCGAGTGCCCTGTGGTACTGTCGTGTGAGCTCCACCCTTCCACCGAGGCCGGCTCCAAGGGTCTCCAAGATGCACTGCACATCCACCTTCACACCATCCACCCCAGCTGCAGCCAAGTAGCTGTGCAGCTCATTGTAGAACTTGTACACTCTCTTCGGGTTCACAAGCCCCAGCCCCTGCAAGGTGATCACATCCGTCATCAACCATGGCTCATTCTCCGCCACTCCAGGTGGTATCTTCGGATACTGCATCTTTGATCCATACTCCTCCATCCCTTCCACCCCAGGCCGCACCCCTCCCCAGTACCCAGTGATGGCATGCCACACATAGACATACTTTAGTCCATAATTGTTCTTTGCTGTCTGAACGATTGTCTTGATCCCTGCTGCTGGATCCTCCTTGCTCTGAAACTTGTTGTTCTCCTTAATTCCAGTCAGCCGGAACAAGAATTAGGCTTATCGGATTCCTCTTGAGGCTGGTCGGAGCCGACCGACTGCCAACCATCATCGATGATGACGAACTTCGGAGGTGCACCGCCGGCAGTGAGGCTGCGAAGGCCAGACTCGACACCCTCCTGAGTGACCTCCTGGTAGAATGCATCCCATGTGCACCACCCAAAGTAGTCCACAATGCCCGGGAGCTTCTTCTCCGACCGCTGGTGAAAGGTCTTGAGGTGGTGTTTGACAGCAGCAACAGCACCGGAGATGGCAGTGAAGGGTCGGCGACAGCAGTGCCGATGAAAAGGGCGTGGGAGAAGGCGGCTGACCGGGTGTCAACATCACCGCTCTCCAGGCAAAGCTCAAGCTCGTCGCGGGGATTGCCTTGGAGGCAGGCACGGAAGGGCCCTCGATGAGGGGAAGGAGGACAGTGTAGACGGCCTCCTCGCCATCCTTGGATTCAAGGAGGAGGAATTGGGTCTCATGGGGAATGTCCCTCCCTCGGTCTCCCATTTTTTGAGCCATCCACCATAGCTTGAATCTAAAGGTCGCCATGAATCGAACATCCCTGGAATTTGATCACAATTCAAGAATGTTAAACCAAACGAAGAGGAAAACACTCGGAAAGAAGGGAAATTTCTTTCTTTTTTTCCTTTAACATAATTGAGTTCGATTGGTAACCTAGGTGAATCGATCGGAATCGGAGAAAATGAACCAACTTGAAGAGAAACAATGAAAAAGGTAAGAAAATCTCCCTTTTTTGGTTACCTTAGGGTTCCAAGAGGAAGGACATGCCGGCAGCTGGTCTCGGCGAACTGGGCGCCGAGGAAGATGCCGTCGACAGGGCCGGAGCTGGCGGCGGAGCTGATGACGGCATCGGGAACGTCGGAGAGGATCGTGTGGCCCCTGACAACCAGCTTTCCATCGGAGATCCGAACCGACGGAGTGATCGTCATCTCTCCTTCCTCCCCTTCTTCTTTCTTTCTAGTCTTCTCTACGAGAAAAGATCCCAACCCGGATCCCTGCAGCGTATCCAAAGATTAAAACCGTAAGAAAACCATGAGCAAGATCCGAGTTTTAGTGGAAAACAAGATCGAAAACCAACCTTCAAAAGAAAGAAATAAGAAAAGAACCAATTTTTAAGAGAAATATCAAGGAAACGAATAAAAAGGGGGAAACAAAATGGTAGTCGAAGAGTCGGAACTGGAGGGTTTCTAATGTCTTCCTTGCTTAACAAGCTGTACGAGCTTCATACACAAAAATATTGTAAAAAAAATCCAAACAATAACGAAGAAAACGAGATTAAATTACAAAAACAAATCTTTACGGAGCAACTGAGAAACGATCGAAGCTTTAATTAGGAAAACGTAAGGAAAAACCAAGTTCAAAGGAAACATGACAAAGATCCAGTCTTTGACGTTGAAAACTTAACAAAAAATCCAATCTTGAAGATAAAAACGCAATAACGAAAAACCGGAAGGGAAAAAAAATAAAACAGAAGAACAAACATTCTTGAAGAATAGGAGTAACAAAATTAACAAGAGATGGAAATTACTAATATCTACCTTGCCGCTTGAGAGAGAGGAAGAGCTGCAGCGAATCGGAGACGATGACCCGAACCTAAAACAGAAGAACAACAACAAATTAAAACAAACAAAGAGGAAGAAGAACGATTAGTGAAGAGAGATCAAATGAACGAAAGAATAAATACCGAAAAAGAGGACTCTTTGTGTTTGCGGGATCGAGAGCAAAAGAACAAGAAGAAGACGGGAAAGCAAGGAAGGATGATGGTGGGAAGAATGGGCGAAGGGGAGGCGTATTTATGGGAAGATGAGAAGAAGGGAGAGAAGGCGATAGCCGAACCCACGGGTTGTACATGTGCTCCCCATGGTGCGGTACAAATGGCGCCTCGAGCCCCCTTCCTCTCCTCCCTCTCGACCGATCCAAGAACCGGTGGCGAAGCGAAGGCCAATGATTGGCTCCGATGGCCGTCAGCCGCAAGAAGCGGAGCGAGGAACAGGGGATGAGGATTGGAGATCCGACAGCGTGGGAACTACACGTCGGATCCACGTCGTGGTCACTGGGGCCCATCGAGCGGCGGAGACGCGGAACCGTGCGGCATCTTTCCATGGTGGGGCAGGGACCGTGGGACATCGAGTTGGATCCACGTCAGTCAAAAATAGTAATCGTCAACTTGGATACTGGTCTTTCTCGAGGACCCGGTACATTGGATGGGGGAAGGATCCTTGCGGTGCAAGACGGATGCATGTTAGGTCGACACGTCAACCATCCAGTGTCGCATTCTCTGTGCTCGGCATACCATTAGCGAGTGCCATGCCAACACAGGCATGAGTCATCCTTTTTCGTGCGAAGGATGCTGACCCATGGATACAAATCCATTAGATAAAGTATACTTTTGGACCTCCATAATTAATTTAATTTTAATAATTTTAAATTAAAAAAAAATTATAATTTTTATCACTATTTTAATATGATCTTCTTTTCAATTTCGATCTTTATTTCTTATCAAAAATTTGAATGATTTTTATTCCTTGCTTGCACCGTCATCAGATAAAATAATGATATGGTATATGAATGATGATATATTGTATAACGTATGTGATAACAAAATTTTATATAATAATATTAATTATTAAATATTATATCATCGGTATATTATATCATCGTTCATGTATGATATCATTTATAAATTATAAATTATATTTTAATTTTTAATTTAACAATATTTTATATATTTTGATAGTTTAAAAGTCCCTAATTTGCCACATCTATTTGAAAGTAAGCAAACGATGCTCAGGATAAAAGAAAATGCCTAGGATATTGGGTGAAATTAAGCTAGAGATTGCAGTCTTAGTTGGTAAGCCATGCAAGTAGATCACGTAAAGAAAACGACCAACTTGCTTGGTGGATCCAGGTGGGCATGCACGCGTGGAGAAGGTCAATTCCCACTTGCCAGGAGGCATGCGCAAAGCATGAAGGCCACGAGGTATTTGCTTGATGGAGATGGTTTTGTAATAAAGACACATACCAGCTTGCTCTGACTTTGGGTGCCTTCCCCTGCCGTTTTTATTCTCAAAGGATCAGCCTTCCTTCTTACAAGAAAGATACTTTAAGAGAAGTGCAATGGTACCACTGACAGATGGTGAAATATATGGCCAGCGATATAGGAACTATTTTTTGGACTATATTAACGAGCATTCTTTGTAATTTTTATATTTATTGAATGATTTATATAGATATATTTTTCCAAGATTGGTATAATAAAATCTGATTTTAGCAAAAAAAAAAAAATTACACCTTCCTTGGCATCCGTCCACCCTCATATCATCCATTGTTCAATGAAGGTGAATAAATGATAAAGTTCAAAGTACTCTAAAAATTGTGCATTGGATGATCCAAGAAAAGATAAATTGTTCTTTCATGCGGTCCTTCTACGTGCTCCAATGTTCTATGTGCTCCTCATTATATTCCTTATTGATTCTTTCAATCTTGAGACGAACAAACTTGTCTCCTTTGTTAAAGTTTTCTGTATTACCAAGCCAAGCAGAATGATATATTCTTGATTTGGAATTTTAAGATGACTTTCAGTATACGCTCCGTGCTTGTGAAATGTTAGGGCATCCTCCTAGAATATGCTATTGTATTTATTGTGGCCTTGCACTCTTGGCAATAATACAGCTCTAATGGCATTAGATAAACTAAATAGCATCATCATCCGCTATCATCCATAAATCGTACTCACTTTGATAGGAAAAGCATTTAAGAGATGATGCGTCTTCTAAACTATAAATCAATTGAGGCACATTTAGTTCATGACCGAAATCAAAATCAGAATGAATTTAAATAAAATCAAAATAGTCATATCTCCCAATACGTTTGATTCATAACCAAATCAGACTAGCATTTGAACACTAGAAGAGAATAAAGAATGTATTTAAGGGGATTGGAGCATTCCCATCCTTTCTTAGAATTAGAATGAAAGTAGAACTCTTCTTAATCAAATAGTTAGAATGAAAGTCACTCATTCGCATTCACATTCCAAAGTCCAACTCCTCCGACCAAACGTACCCCTATTATTTAATCTTTCTTTAAATTTTAATGAAACAGTGGCAAAAGTCATGAAATAGTATATGCTTAATTGGCACTAATTAAATATGATAGCATAAAGTTCATTCCCAGCTATATAGTTAGTATTATCTCATAAGATTTCCAGATAAGGTTTCTAATTTTCGCACATAAGAATTGCCCTGTATCCTGATATTGAGATGGCAGAAAATTAGACTAAACATTGATTTAGTCTGCTTTTTTGCTATCATAGATCTCTTTGTTAACCGATCTTCTTAACTGTAACAGTAACCTGGAATCACACTCCAATGCAATATGCAATATTTATATATCAACACAACACATGTAGTACCTTATGCTAATTACTCATTGTTCATGCTAAAAAAGCCTAGATGGTTTCTAATGGGACATGGTTCGCAAATCGCATTCAAACAGCTCAATATCAGCTACCATGCAAAAACTATGGTTTCGATATGAAACATAGGAAATTAACCATGATGTAAAATTTAGAAGATGATTCAAATAGTGCACCAACATGCATGTTCTCTAGAGTTTGTCCAAATGATTGGAAAGATCTAACAAAGCATATGCCCATATCCACTAATATGCACAGATTAATGAGAACAATCTCTAAGTAATGCCAAGCAAAGGAGCTGCTCTGAAGTTTGAACGTTGAAGGCAGAGTTTGAAAGCTTGTTACCTCATACCAGAGTGGCGAATTAGAGAGAGATGTCAAGGCCAAGGGCACCTCAATTGAGGTGTGCATCAACAGATTCAAAGCCACCCGACATAATACCCTCCAGCCTCCAAGAACCTGCCCATATTATCCGTGCCTAGAATTATCATCTCTCTAATTACCTCTCAAAAAAAAAATGTGTAGACCGATCCTAACATGCACAGCCTGACGTAGGTTAATTATGATATTATTAATTGAATTTGAATAGATTTGGACTCTAAATCTAACAACAATACTACAACTTAATGGAGAGGATATTATCTATCTATATCTACTTTTATATATAAATCTATTCAGATATAGATACAAATTTAAGTATCTAACTAATATTCATATCCAGATCTATATCTATCAAGCAAAAATTAATATAGATATAGATATTCAACTATCTGATTCATATCTCAATATCTCTTCCTATTTATCATTTTATTAATTTATATCATGAATTTTTAGATGAAATAGATAAGCATATTAATATATTTAATTTACCCTTTATTCAATGATATCTTTGATTTTATACTCACAAATATCTAACTTACATCCGTATTTATATCCTTACTTTTAATATTATAAACACGCACACACAATAAATACAAATACAAATTTTTTAAACCAATTAATATCAAGGTTGTAAATGGGTTAATTGGATTAGGGCATGCTTGACCCTGACATAACCCGATTTTATGTTCAGGTCTTGATATTAGATCCGAACCCATTCCAGGAGATGATCAGGGCAGGAAGGGTTGGGTTCATGGAAAATATTTCAAACATGATGCATCATTCCGATTGGGTCAAGGTCATGTACAACCCAAATCGAACCCAAAATATTCAAGTGTTGGTTAAATCTAATCTAATCTAAGTCTATATTGTTTAGTAACAAAATTTTATGAAAATTTTGCTATTACTCTTGAATTAAATTGAATTTTAAGTACTAAAAAATTATTTGCAAACACGATCAAAACTTCATAAATTAATATTCATCAAAAATCACAATCTGCTTCAAAAAATTAACAATTTCAACAATTAGCTTTTTTTAATATAATAGAATAGTTTGAGCCAAGATCCGTCGAATAGGACAGCTTGGGGTATGCCGAACCGTACCGACGGCTAACTGCTGCGATTCAGACGTCTGATTTGAAACACAAGCGAAAACGAAGTGAAGCAGAATAAAAAAAGAAAAAAAGAGAAGAGGGTAGGTAAGGAGAGAAGAAGACCGAGTGTGGCTGGCAATAGCTCAACGAGACTGTCGAAAGACTGTCGAGACTTTCAGAGCTTTACAGTCCTCCTGAAAATACGAGAAGAGTGAAATAGTGAGAGAAGAGGAAAAAGAGAAGAAAAGGAGAAAAAGCGACGAGGAAGCCGCTGGAGGACCGTCGGGTGACCGTAGTGATCATCGGACGGCCTAAAAACTCTCCACAGTTACCACAGGTTCGAAATAGAGACGACACCCTGTTTCATCATCTTTTTTAAAGAAGATGATAAATAATAAAGCCAACAATCGGTTTTGACCATCCAGCTTCACTATTTATCGTCTTTTTAAAAAAAATGATAAAATAAGGACATCATCCTGTTTCAAACCTATAATAATCGCGAAAAATTTTTGAACCATCTAATAGCCACAGCAGCCTTCTTACTACCTTCCCCTCTTTCCTCTTTCCTTCCTCCCCTTCCCTTTCTCTCTTTTCCTCTCCAGTTCACCTCTCGTTTTTATATCGGTTCAAATCTGATACGGAGATATACAAACTCTTATCACCGACCGACCAGCACAATATTTGGTTTAAATCGATTATCCTTGATTTGAGTGCTTTTTTTTTAATAGAGTAAAAGAAGAAATGACTTGAAATGCTCTCTTTGGATCCATTTTGGTTGGATCAAATTGGATAACCAATGTAAAGCCCTAAAATGAACCACATAGTGTTTAGACTGGATTAGGTTAGCTAGGGTCAATATTTATGAAATCTAGATCTAATCTGAAAAATAGAATTGAGTTTAATATTTGAACCCAGCCTGATTCCACGAGTCTCCAAGAAAGGATTGGATCGGATCACGTATGGTCATAAATCAATTCAACCCATTTGTAACCTTAATTAATATCCATATCCACGTAGTTATTAATTTATAAATGGATATAGATATAAGTATGTGCTGATATCCAACCCATATAATGATCTCTTTTCATTCCTATATGTATGGCCACGTGTTTGGTTTCACTTAAGTAGATCTTGAATACATATGGAGAACCAAAAAAATCCAAATAATATGTACCGCTAACCAGTTTGGATAAGATCAACCATTGCAAAATTGCAATATTGGGGTTTGCAGACACAAATTATAGTGAAAAATTATGAAAATGAGAACCTGTCCCCAATTCCTCAATGGAGGTGATCCTTGCTCGGAGATACTTTGGTATTTGTACTGAAATCATGCAGACTTATGTAATGTCAGATTCAGTATCGATGGTATTGAATTTGGTTTCATGACATAAAAGGAAGGCTTTCAAGAACTTTTGGCTTAGAAACAGAGCTTATAATGCAACTTCACCGGGGCGGAGTGGTTCTATAAGTTAATTGGTAATCATTCCACAGATCATTTGAATCACAAACTAGATCTTCTAGTGAATCTGAGATATATGCATATGTTTCTTACTAACACAAAACCTAACAAAGATTCAATTCACCATAGTACATATAATATTAATCAATTAGTTGTCATTAAATAAACCATATATGACAACCAAACATACCCTTAATTCCTCGCCAGCAAATCATCCATTTCATTGTGGTTATTTTATAACACAGGCCTGTGAAAGTAGAACCAGACCTACGTGCTTGAAATAAATAAATAGCAATGCAACGTAACAAATCGCATTTAAGTAGATTTCAGAATTTCTAAAGACACTCAAAATGCCCAACATGGACGTTCAAAAAGAGAATCGAAGATCATGCTCATGCAAAGTTAAACGCCAAACCTCTCACTTACCAAGAAGACAGTTCTTTCTTTACATATGGTAAGCTAATTTAAAGAAGATAGCTACTACTACTACTACAATAGTCATCTTCCATCCAAAAGAAAAGGAGACCATTTACGATACTTAGGGTCTTGGTCCTTCTGAGGCCTACCTGCAATACACCAGGACTTTGAGAACTTGGAAAATGCAATAAGCCTAAAGCGGTGCACCCAAAATCCGTCAACAAGATGCTTCCCAAGCTCAAAGACCATGGCAGGCGGTCCCAAAGTGGAACCCCTGCTTCACTTTGCACCGAGGACCTAAAGTGCACTCTTTAGTTGACACAGTCTAAAAACATATATGAGACTAAATATAACAGTTAAGAGGTGGAAGCATATAAATTCAAGTAGATGCAGCTGAACCAGTTATTTGAATCACTGGCCAAAAGAATTTCTTGGCGAATTAAAGAATACTTGGGGATCTTAAACAGCTCAGCGGGCAAAATCGCATACAGGAGAAGATTTCATGATGATGCAGTGAAATAGACAGGAAAACGTTGGGAGAGCTTCAGGAGGTGGTAGAAAGGTATTATAGGAATGAGGTAGCTTAACATGCTTGTAGATCCAGGAGAACAAGAAAGCAAGAGCAACGAATAGAAGGATTGATAAGTTAACACTGTTGGTGTAAAACTCTTAAGTGGCCATTTCATTATATATGACAAAAAAGATATTAGGGGAAGTCCTCAAAAGAACAGCGATGCCAAATTCCACGGTGGAGCATTATGTTATCACATAAATACATGCCAAATAAATGAGCCACAGGGTCAAAGTATTTAGTGACAAATGCACCTGCTAATATCTACGTAAACGGATATATGAGAACAGATTGCAATAGGCTCAAACTGAAATCTTGTACTTCAATTCTAATCATCTTTATGCGACCACTACTTTATAAACAATTTTTTAATCTCCCTTTGTTTCTCCCTTACATTCCAAAACTGCCAAACAAATGTACCGCAACTGAGTAAATGATGCAGCTAAGAATTTAAACCCAAATCGTCATTTCATTTGTAAGAATCCAAAAACTTCCAGTGAATCAGATGAAAAGAGAGTGATTCATCACTTAATTGTAGCAAATGGGCAGATTACATGTCAAGACTTAAAAACTTAATCTCTTGACAAAAATCTTCAATTTTTCTTCTCACATTCTTAAAATCACATATGCCATACTTTGCAAGTCCTGCATGGGTTCAGGAAAGCAAAACCTTCAAATAATTACAGTTTCATATTCATGGAAGTTCATCCCATCACTAATCAAGCAAGTTTAGCAACCACTACCTTGGAATTAATGGTAACGACAAGGCTAAGCAAAGAGTGGCAATGATCATCAAATTGCAAAACAATGACCATCATACCATAATTGCGACATAAAAACCATAGCATTACTCCATTGATTTAGCAAAGAAAAGTCATTAGCCTCTTTCAATTTAAACAATAGTTGATACTATTGAGCCTAGCAATAAAATGTTGACATCTCATGCTTCTCTACTTTCATGAATAACACTTATATAACCCTCTAATTCACATGATACCTTGCTGCCTCACCCCATCCCCTGCATATTTTCCTATACCCTTTCTGCATATTCTTTTTGTCAAATTTGTCTAATTGTTACAACAGTCAGCAATATCTTTCCCAGCCTGTAAACATGACATGTATCATGCAAGAAGAGACATGAACCTTAGAATGTCTGCTTCTGTTTCCTCATAACCAGCCTTTTTGCACCCATTCCTCCAATATCATTTCCTCTTGATGCATCATCCATTGCGATCTTCAACCATTATACCTTGCATCAACTATTTTGGGAATAGGCGCAACTGCTACCTTCAATTTCAACAGATGGCTTTCATATTGTTAAGCAGATGTTCATCAGGGAAAATTTGTCCTTCTTTCCAGTAATGGCACAACAACCTCTATGTTTACGAAATTAACCTTACACTACAACATTGGAAAAGGGTAATAAAAAGTGATAATCATAAAAGTAATAAAATCCACATAGACTTCTCCACTTAAAAAAAAGAATATTCATGATTCCCCAAATATTACCCTTTAAACTAGTCTCTTCCTTTCATTTGCAAAGTTACAAATTTTTAATCAATTTTTCAAACATATAACAACCAAACTTGATGCAACTTATGACCAAAATCAATCGCAAAGCAGGTATTTGCAAGTCTAAATCAGGCATTTTTATTTCAAAACATGCCTCATAACCCCAAATCAAAGAAACTTTGATATTTAAATACTGCTTGTATCTGCTTCAAATCTGAATAATACCACCGCTCTTCCTGAGAATTTGGATGGAGAAATCCCATGTAACCTTTAGTTCTTCAACAATCAATTCAACTATGCAAAGGTGGATAGAAGTTGCATAACGGCAATGAGGAATAGGAGAATTCATGATAAGGGTACGGTAACATAAGATCAAGGTAAGACATGTAGGTAAGGACAGAAAGGATAAAGGCAACATGAGGTCAGGTGATCAAGAGAAATGAGGCACAAGATGGAAAGAGTATATCTTATTGAAGACTTAGAAAGAAAAATGCTCAATAGTAGGTAAAAAGATCAATCTAGGCTGATGTAGTTAAGGGAAGCACCACATATGCCAAAGGATGGCTCAAAGTTTTTTCTTATTTTTTCTAGAGTTGAGATTATCCATTCAAAAATTCCCCTTTGATGTCTGCAAAATGTTGGTTATATTGCCATATCCTAGAACATTGCACAAGAGAGCATGTGCACAGGTCGGAACCTCATGTATTTCAAGGACCAAATAATAAACAGACAGACCAAATTTCAGTTAAGTTGGAATTGCTCAAGAGGAATTTATAAAAAGGTAAAATATGGCAGAAGTGCAAGACTAGGTTTACTCCAAGAGATGGGGGATAATGTAATAAATGATTGAATTTTTTTTTTTTGAAATTATGCAAGATTTTCCTACTCCTTAGAGGTAGTCTCAATCCAGCAAACAACAGCTACAACTAAAGATTAACACATTATTGTTCTGATACCATCAAAGCCATAACATTGATATCCTCTTTCATGGAACCTTCATATGTAACGTCATTGTTCTAATACACTCAGAGATGCCTTGAAGCAACCTAATGAGGTCAGGCAAGAACGTTTAAAGGAGACGTGAAATTCTTAATAGAATCAGAAAATGCAGACCGAAATCCTATGACCATGATAACCGATCAAGGCATTTGCAAAATTACATATCAAAGTGATTCCTTTTCAAAAAAGAAATCTCCTTTTGCCAAGAAAGTAAATGGAAGAACAAAAATTAACTGGTTACTCTAGTTGTAAAGGCAATATTCCAAAGCAAAGACCATAATATCTCATTGGGACAAATTAACTAAAATAAGCATTGGCTTCTTCTTTGCAACCACATGACACGCAAGTTGAAATCGATGCTTTCTCCGGCGGTCTAGACCAGTGCAAGAGATAAATAAAGAGGACCAAACCCATAAAGTTATTAACCCAAAAAAAAAAAAACGACTCATGTATCATAATTCCTGCCACAAACATGAGCTTGATGTTCTCAAATGTTGAAATTGGAAATAACCATGCACATAACAAAGTATAGCAGGAAAGAACGGTAGTGGGGAGAAAATATAAATACTAACACTACACAGATCGGTATCAAGTCCATATGATAAGATTTACACAGGTATTTGGTCCATCGTTCCACATCCATGCCTAAAAATCAAAGCTTTAACAATGAAGAGAATCCAAAGCATCCATACCAAGAAGTACCCAACACAAGCACCATATAATTATATGACATGTCAAAAGATTCTCTTTTCTCCTTTTCATAAAGAAGAAGAAGAAGAAGAGAGATCTTACCATACTAAAATTGATCCAATGAAGCTAGCCAATAGCTAGCCTCTGGCCTTGAGCTCGGCGAGGCGGCGGGAGAGGTCGTCCTCGTCGACCTTCTCCTTCTCCTTGGTGGGGATGGCGTGGGCGGCAGCCTGGGGAGGCCGACGGAGACCTCAAGGCCATAGTCGTCGGCGACCTGCTGCATGAGGCTGTTCACCTCGCCCTCGGGGGTGGAGAGGGAGGTGGATCCGGCCATCGAGCCCTCCATGAACTCGGCTTGGACCTCCATGTTAACGAACTGGCGCTCGAACTGGTCCATGGTCTCGGACATCTTCTGGAGGTTGCCGGTGGCGAGGGAAGAGTCGAGGGCCTTGACGATGGAGGCCATGGACTTGCCGATGGTCTGCATCTTGGCCTGCGTATCGAGGCGGGCGACGACGGCGTCGAGGCGCGAGGCGAGGCGGAGGTAGTTCATCTGCTCGTTGCGCTTGCGGATGGAGTTCTCGGCGTAGATGCGGGCGCCATCCATGTTGCCCTTCTCGATCGCCTTCTTCACCTTCAGCTTCTCCGCCTTCTCCTCCTTCTCGCACTTGCGCGCCTGCCGTTGGAGGCTCTTCGACGTGAACTTGAGCTCCATGATCTGGTTCATCAGCTTCTCCGTGTTCCCCATCGATCACTCGATCCGATCCGACTCCTAGGGTTAGGGTTTCGGCAAGAGAGCACGAGATCGATGGACCGAAGGATGGCGAGATTGATCCCTAGGGTTAGCGTTCCAGCGAGCGATCGAGCGAGGGTGATGGAGATCGAGGACCAAGGTTAGGGTTAAAGCTCCAAGAAAGCCGAGAAGAATCGAATTTAGAGAGCAGGTGAGAACAAAAAGGAAGGGGCAGGAAGGAGAGAGGAAACACGGAATAGACCTATATTCCCAACGCGTATCGCACGTTATCTTGCTCTCGGGGGACCGAGTCCGCGTCCGACTTAAATTAACAAAGCGAGCTAGGCTCCCGAAAACGGGTGAAAGAGGTATGAATATTTTGCGTTGGAATCCGTTTTCGTATCCTATCATTTTAAATATAAATAAAATATTAAAATTTAATTAATATTTATATTTATATTTATATTTATTAAAAAATTAAATATAGATATGGATTGACAATTATTCGGTCCGTATCCGAATATCTGAATCTACGTACAATCTTATATAATTTTATATATTATTTATTAATTTTTCAAAAAAATATACAACATATAAACATATTATTAACTTGATTTATCATATATTTAGTAATATATTTGATTCTATAGTTATAAAATTTAATTATCTAAATTATATCCGTAATTATATCCATATTTTCAGTATCTAAATTATATCCGTATTCGTTTAAAATAAATATTGATATGAATTTTTTCATTCAAATAATATCCGTATCTGTATTTATATTCATCAAATAAATAAATATGTATACAAATATGTTAGTATTCGATCGGTATCCCATCCGATTTCAGCCCTACTCCAGAACCAATCGATGATGGGACATGAAGTGTTCGTTGGATAAAATTTATTAAAATTTTAATTTTAAAAAATATTTTCAGACTATATTTAAATAGAAAATAATTTATCTATATCTTTTTATATATGCAAAAATGACTTCAAAATTTATTATTCATATTTTTTGTATTATTATTTTTTAAATAAGTTGTTAAAATTTATCTATATTTTTATAATATTCTTTATATTTTTAGATTTGAAGAAAATAGACAGCTAAATATCTACTTTAGTGGTTGGTAAGAAATAATTTCATTCGTAAATAATTTTTTTTATTTATATATAATATTATTTATAAAAAATAATTTATTTATCTTGAAAAGTATAAGAAGATAGGTAGGTTATTTTTCATGAAATTTATCCACCAAAGAATGGGTCTAAAATGAGGTTGAACTAGCTTTAGACCACGGTAAATTAACTTAGTGTTAGGGTCCCATGCTGGCACCTATCTCCATGGTATTTGTGTAATCAACACAACTTAACATAGTATCATGCTTGTGCAGTGCAAAATACGGTATCATGTATAGAAAGTACATCGACAAAATGAGTACTAGAATTTAAGTTATTCGGTAGGAAAGATGCATCACACTTCAACTGGAACTCATCGAAACATAATGCAATAACTTGACATGCAAAAATGTCGTGCTTGGCATGTGCCTTAAGGCCAGGCAATGGACCACGTTCCTCTCTTCCTTTAGAATGTGCCACTTCCATTCACCTTTTAATTTTGGACCTTGGTCTGAATACTTCACATGTCTGTAGGAAGTCTGAGCTGTATTTGATACAATGCATTCTCAAATCATATAGAAAAAAATTCCTGTATCATACCAGGAACAATGAAGTTTGAGCAGTTTTTGATATCAGTACTGTTTCCAACGGTAAAATATAGATGCTGGATGAAGGACTTTACATCTTGATTAGATTTTCACATGGAAAACAGCTTTCTCTTGCCTCATAAAATGATTTCAAATGGAGACTTTTGAGATAATCTTTCACCTTCAGCTTCCTGTATAAATTTCAGCCAAATCTCATCTACCGGTTGTTCTGCTGGATGCAACTTGTGCAGTTCTAGTGCATAGAACATAATGAAAGAAATTCTTTCCTTCTCTGACTTGGTCACCACCCTATAGAAAGGCTATCCATTTTCGAATTCCCCATCGATCGGTGCATATAAAATGGGGGGAAGAATGAGCATATAATCAAGTACTTCCAAATTCAAGATCACTTGCTTCATGTTTTGCTGTAGAGGGAGTCACTAACTCTTTTAACAGTGCAGTATATTTGAAATAGAAGCTTAGAAACTTTAAAGATATACAAAATACAATTCATTTATCTATCATGTAAGTATTATGATATATTCACTAAATCATCATTACACTAGGGGAATATTATCAATGGTTAACCATACGACCAAAAGTATCACCATGTGCAAGTTATTCTCATCTCACAATAAGTATTCTTTTAAAACTTTGGAATTTTTTAATTATTAAAAAACACTACTCCGGGCAGTAGATCAACATAAATTTAACTATACTACAGAAATAATACAATCACTACCAAGTTGTATAATTCAGACTTCAGACTAATATTCTTTTATGCAACAAGAGTTATAGATATTGCTGCAAAATATTCTGAAAGAATGCTGCTCAACAAGTTCCTCACTTAATCTTTCCTAGAAAACATGGAGAATAAACATTCCTTGCAATCACCTGCATCCTGTCTTCAGGTTGAAAGAAAAGCATCAAACGACACACTGTTTTGGAAGCCTGCAGGCAATATGGGGTGTTTTTTGAAAGCTGAGGAATGTGAACCATTGAATTTGATCTGAGCACTACAGAATGCCCTTTCACAGGAAGAGAGCGGCAAGACACTTGCTCAAAACTTATTATTCCCATCCCAATTTTCAAGCTTCCAGACTTTCAATTGGCAAGCATAGGAGCTGATCATGAAGTCAGAGTTGCTTTATTGCATGCCAACATGAAGCTGGCTGACAGAATCTTCTTGGAGGCAGCAATCACTTCCATTTCTTTATCAACTGGGGAAGTATGGTTTGCTGAGCCCAAGTTGAAGGGTTTTTACATTTTTGGTGGAACACAGCGGAGAAATCCAACCAAAGGACCAAGCTTCATGAGATCTCCACTCTTCAAAGCCAACAAATGCCATTAATACTGCACTCTGTAGTCGTATCCATGATTTTACGTCCCGACGGGATGGGGGCATCCCATCGTCCCATCTCGTTTCTGTGAGAAAATGGGACTAGGATGGGCTTGAGACACCAAAACCAATCCATGCAGTGAGGGAAGAAAAAAGGGAAGGAAGGAAGATGAAGAAGAAGAAAAAATGAAAAGGAAGAAGAAGAAGAAGAAATTTAAAAAAAAAGAATAGGAAGGAGGAGAAAAGAAAGAAAAGAAAAGGAAAGAAAAAAGGACAAAGGAGAAGAAAGAAAAAAAGAAATAAGAGAAAGAAATAAAAGAAAATAAGAGAAAGATAGAGGATATCCACCAAGATACATGACCGAGACTGCTGTCTGGATGGGATGAGACAACAGGACATCCCGTTCTATAGAGAAATCGGGACATCTTTGTCCCACAAGATTTATAACCTTGATCATATGCTTGCTTCCATCAACTGTAGCAGATAGGAGTTAGTTGCAGTCTAATGTCAGCTGCACTAATTGCAGCAGTGGGAGGGTGATGGTATCAATAGCACCTACAATGGAGGTAGAGGTAGTGGCAAAAGGGTGGCCCGTGGCTGTGATCTGATGAAACCATGTTCTTTGTTTGGTATTATATTCTTTTAGAAATTCTTAAAAATAGAAGATTTGGCTCCAAGAATTTTGTAGTTTTATTAAAGAAACCTATTTAATGTCGCTTCTCACTAAAATTGCATTTTTCTATAATTTGCAACAAGAAACAACCCTAAAGTTCATTTTTGGCAAAATTTAATATTAACCTGATACCCATTAATACGAGTCCTAGTTTACAGCTCAACAAATGAACTAGTCAAGACTTGGAATTGGCACATGGGTCAATGACTGTAAGTGGAAATGCAAATGTATTGGCTATTTGATGTACGCACGCTAGGAAATGAAAAGGAAAGGAAACAAAGCAACCTTTAACCTCCACATCTACAATTAATGTATATAGACTACTTCCAATCATGATAGTTAATCTAGTAATATTATAAGTTGCATGAAGAAAAATTTATGGTTGGCATGATTCAAGCAGGTAGAATTATTGATGGCATGATTCCAAATAAAAGCTCATTGAATAATTAGATACTCCATCATTGGTTTTAATTGAAAATTTGAATCATGCATCAATGTAAAATGATAGAAAATAACCACATAAAATCAAAACAAGCCATACCAGAAGTCTGCTGCCACTATTCTTGATGAGGATTCCAGTTTTGAAAGCTCCTTTATATTTTACATTTGAATCTGAACAGTCGAGATCTTTAGCTTCTTTTTATAAGCAACCAGCCTTTGAGTTCTTTGGCAAGATTCTTTTTGTGACAAACCAGCCTTAGGGCTCTTTAGCTTGCCAATTATGATAGCACATTTCGCTTTCAGGCCAATAACCTCTCTTTTTGAGCATGTGTGTGTGTCTCGGGGGAGGGGGATGGATGGGGATCATGGAACAAGCACATCATATGCTTGAATTAACAACATACAGTTAGCTTGCCCTTTTAAGCATTTCTAAGATGTGCTCTGGCTTTCTAAGCTCTTTTTTGCCCAGTGGATGCTTAGACTTCTGACCAAAACCCACATCCATCCCAGGGCCAGGACCATGAATACCCTGAACTCTTCCTTGATGTCCTGCTAGCTTCTTTTGGTGCTCAGACATTTTCAGCCTTTTTCTTCTTAAACCCATATTTACCATGTCAGCATGTCCATTATCATTCTCTGGATCCTCTGCATTATCTAGTTCAGAGTTCCTCTTCTGCAGCATGGGCTCTCCATATTTGTGATATGCATCTCTAGGTTCTTTAAGCAAACAGCCATTTTTAGCAAGAATAACTCGGCTGTTCTTTGGAAGATTTATTCTTCCACTTCTTGACAATTTGTTTAACACTGGGAGCAAACAATGATGGTATTGCATGTATCCTTTCTGACCATATATGGCATTCCAAAATGCAATGCTAGAGTTTGAAATAGGAGGGTGTGGGTGATCAAGAGCTGTCTGGAGGAGAGATGGTTGGTCTTTAAGAAAGAATGAATCAAAACAATTGATGGTTGGCTTCTCTGCAAGCAATCTAGAGTCTGAGCCCAGAAGCAATGAAGTTGACAAATGGTGTTCCTTGTTTCATCTTGCCATACATGAGAGCACAAAAGACAGCCATTGAGCCAATGCTTCAGAGATTATCTGCAAGCAACATGAACAATGTGATATCAATTTCAAACATGTGCTTTTACGTGATTACGGAGTTTGAGCATATGCATAATTATTACAGCAAAACATGCGAGTACTACTTCACATGTTGTCGTTTATTATTGATATATATTTTGCAAAAGAATTCTGGAGAAATGTATGCCACAAACCTCCAAGAATGAGAGAATATCTTGCTTCAAGACAAGATGGCCTACAAACTAGCCAAGGTTGTGAAAACCCTGCATATCATCCACATTAAGTGAAACAGGTAACCAACTAAAAGATAACACAGAAATCACATGCACATTAACAAATAGAGAAATCCATGTTGAGAAAGAATTCACATGAAGAATTACCTACTCATAACTTCGTGTTCCACCAGTGGATTTGTATTCATAAATATAAGTAATAAATCCAAAAATCTGCATGTGAAAAAAAGATGCATTAGCTGAGCTCCTCAAGAGAGCAGGGTGCACTGTAATAGGTGAAGTTTAAAAAAAATATATCTAAAAAAGCTGTTTGCAGTCACATCCAACCAAAACTGCCTAAATGACCACCTGCCAACAAGCCCCAAGCTATTCTTGATCGAGCTGCATTGCCTACAATGATCAGAACCTTTGTTTTTAGCAAAATATTATCAGAGCCTTTGTTCGATACTTTTGACTCTGAAGTTGCAACATTCAAAAGCTGGATATGATTCAACATATGTATGACTACTTCACCATATACAGAAACAGTAACAAGATTCTGAGCTTTCGCATTCAAGGACTCAATACTGTCCTGCAATATCCTGATGTTCTCATTAAGCACTCTTGCCAAAAGTTCACATAGACCTTCTGTAAAATTGTGCATGGAAGAAGTCAACATCTGATAGGCAAGACTATAAGAACTGAAAAGTGACTTCCATGCTTCAATCACAGGTTCCAACTCAAGTTCATTGTGTGAAGAAATCAGCTGTTTCTCTGATGGTTTACCAATACTTCTAGAGGTGAAAACCAACTCAGGAAAGAGAAGAATGAGAAAGGGTAAGATAAGAACCAATAAACTGCATCATAAGTAGCAGTAGCACCATCAGTTGTCAATTGAGAAAGATCATTAGCACCATCAACATGCTTCTTCAGGCCCTCTGCAATGAATTTCCATACTGGCAACCAGGATAACCTACCATGCACAGGCTTTCCTAAGTGCATGTTCAGAAAGCAGACTATGGCATGCAAATTGATTAGGGGATTTACTGTACAGAATAAATATTTGAGTGTTGCATTGCAAGTATAATACCATCTGTGTCTGACTTTTCTCGGACTGACTGCGCAATCACAGAGAGATACAATATGGTTGTGTAATCAATTGGAGAAATCATATCCATGTAAGCAAGAGATCCCACTCCAAGATCTGATACATTTGGATAATCAATAGTTTCCGAGCATTGCAAATCGTGGATGTACTTGAGATCTAAGCTGACCCAGTAAAGCGGGGATGCCAGGATATTAGTTGCTAGCTCCTCCCTGATAACCTTTACAAACTCCAGAGCTATCCATAACAATTGGTTAGAATTTTGTTCCAAATTTATAGTTTCACACACCTCCTTTGTGAACTTAAAATAGTTTTAATGCAGATTTGGATCCTATCATACTGAGTGGACAGCCTCTTAAGTTCAACTTTAACACCCTGCAATACTGATCCGAAGATCTTTAAGGCAGCATTGAAAGCCTGAGTTCTATTTTCAGATGTCAGAGTCGCCATTAGTTCTGGACTGACAATTGTGCCAATCATCTCTAGGTGGAGGTCTAAGTTACTAATATCCCAAGGTGACCATTTGACTGGAAAATCCTTCCATGAGGCTTTACAATTTATGGCTGGTCCAGCTAGAGCACCATTATTTACTAGATTATCTGAATGCTGCTCCGCTGTCGTGGCCATTTCTCCAAACTTTACTTTTGACAAGACCAACTCATCAAGCAGATCAACACATGAGGTCCATAAACCAATGCTTTGGTGATCAGGTCCCCAGGAAAATACTGATTTAAGAATCGGCCAAAGGGTGGTTTCTAAAATTGAAGGATGGTTAACAACGAGATCGAGTTTATGTAGAAGATAGCGCCATGTCTTCAGGCAGCATGAACGAACAGATATGTCACATTTACTTGCTATGATTCCTTGTAAGGGCATCATCATGACTTTAATTCTTTTTAATAGGCAGTTGATCTTATCGTTACAATGTCTCCATGAAGCAGATGGTGTAGGTCCAATTTGTTGAATCACATCTTGAGGTGTCTTCATCAAAAGATCAATTATTTGAGGTGGGAGGAGTGCATCAACCAAACATTCCCAGGCAACCTGTCACCCAAGATTTTACCATTAAGAAAAGCTATTCATTTGGCAGGCAAAAGCCAATTGTTCCATGAGACATGAGGTGCAAGTTTCACTGGCTTACCAATGATGCAATCTGGATTTGTGGATCGGGATCACTAAATGTCTGCTCAGGGATTTTGAGCATTTTATTGACCATATGTCTATCACTCAATGCATCAGAACTAAGCAAGCAGATATACCATCCCCATGCTTGGATCATGTGAACCTTCTGCCGATGATCATGAACAGCATCCATCATACTTGGAAGCAGTTTTTGCTTAAGTTCTAACATAACTGCCTGATCAATCAAAGTGAATATAAACTGACAATATTCAATTTAAATTATGTACGCTCTGAGGAGAAAAGCAGTAATAGATGTTGGTAATACTGCAGTGTCAAGAAAGTTGAAATAAATTAGGAATTAGGAACTAGGAACGTTGCAGATGCAAGAGAATGAGGACAAATGATATTTTCTTGTTGGATGTAGAACAAGAATTTTGCCACCACAATGATGCATGCTTTTACTTTTTCCTTCTTCTAATACCACATTTGAGTATGTAGTGGACAGTTTCTGAAGAGGAAAATTTTTACCAGAAAGCCCACCAAGTCTGATGCTTTAAAAGATGGTTCAAGTTGGTCAGCACAGACATACTTGAGCTCAATATTATATTGCTCTGTTATTTATTTCAACTGAAAATCATTATCCTTCTTTTGTTAACCCAGGCTGAAACACAAATCAAAAAATTATCCTCTGAACCAAAACAATCTCTTATGTCAAATTTTATCACTAAAACCAAATAAGATAAAGATACAAAAGATTATATCAGATACATTCAAGCAGCAGATAGTAATATAGTACTCTAAGATTTCTAAGATTCAAGATCAGGGACATACATCATTGGTGTATGACATCTGATGTCTTGGGCTTAAAATATAATTGGTATGCAATACAACCAAGCTTGATATCAAATAACAGCAATTTTCCACTGAATATTAAGCACACATAAAATCTTGACTTACATATTGAAAGAGAACATTTGGATATCAATTAAACACTGGTAAAAATGAAACTTAAAGAACTACCATAATCAAATTTAAATTTAAAAAAAAAAACAGATTTTCAATTAAATGCACAATATTTTAACACTGAAATAAGATGTTGTGCTATGAAACTTAAAGAACTATGACTATCAATTTTTTTTAAAAAAAAAACAGCTTTTCAAATTAAATGTACAATATCATAACATCAAAATAAGATGCTGTGTTCCGGCATATATATGTCAAAATTTATGTTGAGAGTCTATATTTCCTAGGATGCTTGCAGATCAAATAATCTAGCCCATAACTTGATATGGATTGAAGATATCATATATACTAGACGAGAAAAACACACTCCATATTTTTCCAGAAATGCCACAAAATAGTAGCAGATCATCAAGCATACCTTAGAAGAAGCAGTGGAGGGGGACATATGATAGATTTAGTCTTCAAGAGGCATCTCTCTGCCATATTCCTCTCCCTCTTATCAGTGCTAAGAAGCCTTCTGTATACTGGTGGAACCCAAATGTTGCTCATGTCTCTCATATGTCCACCAAGCTGAGCAGCCAGTTTCATCACAGCCTTCAATGATATTTACAAAACAATAAGAAGGATATAGATTTTTCTACTTGCATTGAGTACTCGTTAAGAATCTTTACTTTGCTGAGTACCTATCTAGAATTCTTAACTTGTGGTGAGTACTTCTAAGTGTAGAACATGTAGTGAAACTTTTGCAAATAATAAAAAAAGTTCCAAGCAAGGTTCACTATGCCAATCCCAAGAGCCAGACCGGTCGACCAGTAGTACGGTTCGGTATGCCTCCATGTCGTTCCATGTCGCTCTCATACTAACACAATAGCAAGAGCAGTGAAGAGGAAGAATAGGAGAGAAGAAAAGTGAGAGAGAGAGAGAGAGAGAGAGAGAGGA
>KE504768.1:696547-714883 GCA_000441515.1 Elaeis oleifera | reverse complement strand
AAATAATTTTTATTATTTATAATTCATGTACTAATACAAAGGAGCACAACCGTCAACAGGCTGACGATTGGCTTTGGATACTATTCCCAACACAAACTTCATCCTTAAAAGATCAAGTGTTTTTTTGCTTTTCTAATAGAATTTTTTCACTATTTGCTTAGTGCAGAAATTCTTAAGGCTTATCATATCCACTAAAGCTATTCGCATTAATTCTATGGTAATCTCAAGAGGAGAGGAAGCAAATATCGCTTTTAAGAAAGTATTCTTTAATGTGTTTCAAGCCTACATTGTTGTGTTCTTCTATACATCTCCAACACCATCATCCTACTATTATCCATAACTAAATGTGCATGTTTATGATTATCAACGAAGATGGTGGTAGAGAATCTTGGGAAGTACAAGCATCCATCAGCCTCCTTCGGTAGCATTTAGCAAGAACCCCTTCATGTCACCAAGTGGCACCTAACAACACTATATGTATCTACTCTAAGTCACCTTCTTTATGAACTATGCCACTTTGTGAACCCCATCACTCTCCATCATCACGAACTTGGTGATCCATGGCATGGTGGCAGCAAAGTCCTTGACAAATCCCCCTAAGGCGTCATGATCATTAATGTAAATGCTAATGTTGATAGGAAAGTTGGTCTAGTTAAAGGGGGCACTCTTATAATTTAAGAGGCAATCCTTGAAGATGATATAGATGCTATAAGCAGCAGAGCAATTGCAAATCCAAGCCTCTGCTACCATAAGATAAGCAATATAGGTGGTTAGGAAGAAATAGCGATAGCAATCGAAGAGGTTACAGATGTGGTCAAATGTATATGTGCTGGTGAAGGAGGAGTAGTTGGGGAGCTTAGTATGGGCAAAGGTGGCATTGCAGTTAGTCAAGAAGATGGCAGGGTCAACAACATTGTACTGTCTATGGCTAAAGTTGAAGGGGAGGCGGGGAAAGAGACAATGTTGGTCTATGAAAGTGACATTAACTAAAAATTTTCCTGTAATTTACCTCATAAATTTATACATATATAAATAGTCCGATAAAATTGTTAAACAAACAAGAACCAAAAATCATGCATTTGTCTTTTGCTAATGAATAAGTTCTCTATTTCGTAATTTCTAAATAATTATAAAATTAATTTATGATCCTTTAAAAAATATAACTGTTGTGGGGTCACGCCATCTCGGCCTTCATCCTAGATCATTATCTTTGAACGTCATCCTTGACCAGCACCTGGCAATGTTATCGGATTAATACCAACCTCATTATTGGATCTCGATCGACGACTCCCGAGATCCTAGAAATGCTAAAATTGTTACAGCATGGGCCAGCGCCACCTTCCATAAATTCCGAATGATTATAACAAAACTCCTAATGGGGTAATGATGAAATATGGCGTATGGATTAATGCTACTAAACATCTACTACCCACGATGACATTGTGGACCATAATTCTCTATAATAATTATCAATAAATAAGATAATGTATTCTTCTCTCTCTATAAAATGAAAACATAGAGGATCCTTTGGTAAATTTTTTTGAAACTAGAAAAGTACTCTCCTGCTAATTCTTCTTCAATATTTTCAAAACTCCGACTAACTTAAGTATTAAAGGGTCCTTTACCACAAAATCTCTAATGATTGGACTTTTCTCACCAGACCTGAGAGCATCCTGACGTCTTTGGATCTCCACCGACCATCGAGCTACACCTCGGACATGCGTCGACCCTAGCTACTCCTCTTTGGATCGAAGTCCTGCAGTAATAATAACCTAATCCATAAATACAGGACATGTAAACTAAATCATTGGTAAAATCCTAACATCCTAAATAAGACCATTGCAAAGTGACTCCAAATATTGGCAAGCTACCGTATATAGGACTGAAACAGGCCGTGCTGGAAACAAGCTGGGCCACACCCCTACCAGAACTTAGTCCAAAATATTTTTTTCAGGCTTCGAGCTTAGGCTCGAAAATATTTAAAATTTAAGACCTAAGCCTGGCCCGAACCTAGCTTGAACCCAATCAGACCGGTCCAGATCATTTGCAATTGGTCAGACCCAAGCTCGAGCCTAGTCCGAATGGATTCGGGCTGGCCCAGATCATTTGTAATTGGTCAGACCCAAGCCCGAGTCCGGCCCAAATCCACCTCTGAGTCTTGTTACTTATGCATCCACTGTGCCTGCTATTGTTACGGTCTTATTTGAACATTTTTGCACGGAAAATACAGTGAACAATTTTTTTTGATAAAGAAGGATATTACCATATTATTAAGAAATAGTAAAGCTGTACGTGATACAGAAACTGAAAAAAGGCTCAAGGAACAAAACAAGAAGCACAATAATTGCAATGGACTAAAACAAAACATGTTGATACATTAAGGTAGCAAAAGGAACATTCAGAATATTTGAGATAACGCCAATGAGCAAACGAGCTTCCCTACGGATGAAATCGTGAAACAACAATCCCAAATAGATACAAAGCAACATGAAGTATGGAAGAACAAGAACCAACCACTATGATAAACTATAAATATAATGGCACTGAATAATAAGATGCTGTAGCATTGACAAAAACTCAATAAAATACCCGAGTATACTTGACCAATAAATATAAGGAGGTGTAAGGTGCACCATAAGAAGTCCACCAACTATTTGCATGAGAGAACAATTACCCATGGTACCATTTGCATAATAAATGTAATGAAATGTAAACCATATCACAAGATGTCCACCAACCAACTGTTTGCATGAGACAATGCCATCAACCATAGTATCATTTGCCACAGAATAAGATAGTATGCGAAATTCTGGCCCAGTTCTACATTAAACCACACATGGAAGAACAATGTTGAACACCAAACCCAGCTACTTGTGAATAAGTTATGCTGCCCATTAGAACAAATACTTGTGAAAAAGTTATGTTGCCCATACTGCTGAGAAGCATGATCTTCGAACAATTGAAACCCAAACAGTGGGCATCCAACAAAGAAAGTAATAAAGAACAAGCAGAGCTGAAAGTAGCAGTAAATCAACTTGAAGATCAATAATTGAACAAGGGGACAGTAGATGACATAGTGAACATTCTTTCTGATCAAGTACATTTTCTATGATTGTGAAAAAGCATAATCACAAACTAGGTCATAGAACCAAAGCAGAAATCCAAAACATGAGATTGAATGAATGTTTATTCTACCAATATTTTCAATTACATAATGTTGGGATTCTATAGTGCTCTCATAGCCTTGGAGGTGACCACAAATGGAGTCAGGACGATAGACTCCAGGTTCGCTGAGACGGAAGTGATCCTAGGGTGGTGGCAGAGCACAACTTCCAGAGGCTTGAGGTTCATGCTGGTGAGGACTTTGAGGAGTTTGGTTGGAGCTCCAGATACTTGAGACGCAAGGTGGAGCGAAAAATCAAGCAAAGAGATTCTGCCATCGTAGAGTTGTCTCAAATCCTGAAAGAGTCAACTCGGATCAGCTCGAGCAGGCTCAGATCCCGAAGAGAGTTAGCTCGAAGGCCAAACAGAGAGCAGTATTTTATGGCATGCTGCTGGCATGACAGTCGAGCCGACTCGGAGTCTGACCGAGCCGGCTCGAGTCGCGGAATAGAATAGTGCGGGATTTTTGTTTGGGCCTGGGATTAGTTTTGATCCTAGGATTTTAAGGCTTGGTTTGATAGGTCTTAAGGGGGCTAACTCAAGGGGTGAGTACATGATCAGACCATGGGTGCTCATGGGTTTGGGTGAGTGTATTGGGTTAGTCCGGAGAGTTTTTCAGCTACGATTTATTAGGATTTGTGTGAAAATCCTAAAGTATATAAATCATATATGATAATATATTGTGAGGAACTAATACAATAGCTTTTCTCCCTCAATCTCTCTCTCCTTCTCTCAGTTTGCATGCCAAAACCCTAGTCACCATCTACAAGGAGGGATCCTTGTAGCCGTCCCTCTTTGGTGCATTGCTAGTGCATTCCTTGTCCCACGTCCTATGGTCATCTGCACAATAATTGGTATCAGAGCTAGGAGGTAGCTTGGAGAACGAAGAAGATGCCAGGAGTTGTTGAAGAGATCAGCGAGGTTCTTCGTCAGATTTTCTGTCAAAGTATTTTCCTTCAATCAGATCTACGATGTTTGTAATTGTGGTTTGAGACATCATGAGCAATAAGATGAAGATCGATTTTGAAAAGTTTGATGGGAAGGAAAATTTCGATGTGGAGAACTAGAGTAGAGGATCTATTGGTTCTGTAGGAGCTGAATCTGACTTTGGAAGAAAATCAGAGAGGATGACAGATCCGGCTTGAAGTTCTCTAGAGAAGAGGGCATGTTTGCTGATTCAATGGTGCTGGCTGATTCGATGTTGTACGGTGTGCTGGAAGAAAAGACGCCCAAGGTATTATGGTCAAGATTGCACACCCTATACATGGAAAGGAACATGTGCAACAAACTCATACCGAAGAAATAGCTCTATAGCCTTCGGATGGAAGAAGGTGGAGATATACAAGGATATATTCTGTGGTTTGATCAGTTGAGTATCAATTTACTCAATTTGGGTGTGGCTCTAGAGGAGGAGGACAAGTCTCTGTTGTTGCTCTGCTTGCTATTCAGGAGCTTTGATCCACTGGTGACGACTCTGTTGTACAGAAAGGAGACACTGATCTATGAGGAGATAGTATCGATCCTTCGGACAAACGAGCAGAGAGAGCGAATGGTGAAAAATAGTATGAGGGTTTTTCTGGATGCCATGGTGGCCGATGAGAGGCCTAAGAGAGGAAAAGATAGATGCAAGCTAGCAGGGAGGCAGAAATCTTCAAAGGGTAACAGAAAGATGCGGTGCTACAGGTGCGGGAAGTTAGGGCACCTGATGAGAGATTGTCCATAGAGAAAGAAAAATGAGAAAGTTCCAGGCCGGAGTCATCCAGTGCAGTGGTTGAAAGCGATGTATCAGATGATTTACTGATGTTGTGGGCTAGACACAGGGAGAAGGCAGATCATTGGGTACTGGATTCGACCAGCTCTTATCACTCTACACCTCACTGGGCATGGTTCATTTCTTACACACAGGTGGGTGAGGGGCAGCGAGTAATACTTAGAGATGGGAGCACTTGTGATGTGCAGGAGTAGGTTCCATCAAGTTGAGGATGTTTGACAGGAGGGTGCGGACATTGACAGATGTGCATCATGTCTCGAATCTCAGGAGGAGCATAGTATCACTTAGGTACTTAGAGAAAAAGGGCTGATCTCCAAGGATGATAGGATTGTGATGAGAGGGAGGAGGCTGAGGAGTTGTTTGTACCAGTTGGAGAGATCTGTTATATCCAGAGAGGCCGAGGTGATTGCTTCAGTCATGGAGGATTAGTCGGAGATCCAGTCAGTACAGATTGGACAGTTGATGGTTTGCTTATCAGATATGCCAATTATGGGGTCGTCGGATCACTAAGAGGTGGAGCATAGAGGATTTATATGTCCACATATGGAGGAGGAGGAGCACCGGAGAGAGATTCCTTCACGGATGATGAGAAAGGCCATGGCCATGGCACGCACTCTAGGCGAAGAGGTGCAGAGAGAGGTGGAGTTTTCCAGATGCTCGAATAGTGATGAGCGGGCATCTTCTATAGTGATGAGCAGGCACCAGAAGATGGATTAGAGATATATGCATCAAAGTTTGATGCTACAGTGGCGACGAAGGACCCGGGGACCTATGAGGAGGCTTCCACCAACCTGAGCGATAAGAGGGTCGGAGGTAGGGGAGTGGAGCTGCAGTCACTCCTGGAGTTTTCAATGCTGTGGTGGAGTGTGTCGCAGGAGCAGTAGTGGTCATAGCCACTGGGACAGTGGTGATTGGAGCCCCAGACGGGCAGCCATGGGCTGCATCGTTGGAATTGTGGCTATTGGAGTCGTAGGTGGAGCAGCGGTGGTTAGATCCTCTAGAGCAGCGATAGGTGGAGTCGTTGGATGTCATAACAGGTGGAGACACAGTGGTAGTAGCAAATGTAGCTGCTGGATCAGTGGTGGATATAGCCATTGATGAAAGGACCAACAGAGAGGTGCCCTGACGTAGGATGAGATTTTCAGCCATAAGAGAGGCAGTGGCAGTCTCCCGGATAGCTTTAGGACTGAGGTATATTGCAGTGGCGAGGAGGTCTGCACAGTTGGTTTCACTCCTCATTGGTCAGATCATGTAGAGGATCAGACTCAATGAAGAACGGTGATCGCTAACGCTTTGAGGGCACCAAGATGAAGATTTTTGGGATTTTGTGGTGCCCTCATAGTCTTGGAGATGGCTACAAATGGAGTCAGGGGGCGATAGACTCTAGGTTCGCTAGGATAGGAGTGGTCCTAGTGTGGAGGTAGAGAATAGCTTCTACAGGCTCGAGGTTCGTACTGGTGAGAATTTTGAGGAGCTTGGTTGGAGCTTCAGATATTTGGGATGCAAGGTGGAGTGAGGAATCAAGCAAAGAGTTTCCGCCATCAGTGGAGTTGGCTCGGATATTGAAGGAGTCGATTCAAGCCGGCTCGGACCCCTGAGAGAGTCAGTTCGGAGGCCAAACAAAGAGCAGTATTTATGGTACATTGCTGGCACGACAGTTGAGCTGACTCGGGCCCTGATCGAGTGGGCTTGAGTCACAGAATAGAACAATGCGAGATTTCTGTTTGGGCCTGGGATTGATTTTGATCTTAGGATCTTAAGGCCTAGTTTGATTAGTCTTAAGGGGGCTAACTCAAGGGTGAGTACATGATCAGACCATGGATGTTTATGGGTTTGGGTGAGTACATTTGGTTAGTCCGAAAATTTTCAGCTAAAGTTTATTAGGGTTTGTGTAGAAACCCTATTTGTGTAGAAACCCTAGGGTATATAAATCATGTATGATAACATATTGTGAGGAACTAATGCAATAACTTTTCTCTCTAAGTCTCTCTCTTCTTCTCTCAGTTTGCACGCCAAAACCCTAGTCACCATCTACAAGGAGGGATCCTTGCAGCCGTCCCTCTTTGGTGCATTACTAGTGCATTCCTTGTCCCACGTCTTGTGATCGTCTGCACAATAATTGGTATCAGAGTCAGGAGGTAGCATGGAGAAGGAAGAAGACATCAGGAGTTATTGAAGAGATCAGCGAGATTTTTCATCAGGTTTTCTGTCAAGGTATTTTTCTTTAATTAGATCTATGGTGTTTGTGATTGTAGTTTGAGACATCATGAGCAATGGGATGAAAATCGATTTTGAAAAATTTGATGGAAAGAAAAACTTCTCGATGTGGGGAACTAGAGTGGAGGATTTATTAATTCAACAGGAGCTGGATTTGACTTTGGAGGAAAAGTCGAAGGAGATGATAGATTGAACTTAGAGTTCTCTGAAGAAGAGGGTCCGTTTGCTGATTTGATGGTGCTTGACTGATTCGGTATTGTATGATGTGCTGGAAGAGAAGATATTCAAGGGATTATGGTCAAGGTTGCACACCCTGTACATGGAAAGAAACAGATGCAACAAACTCATACTGAAGAAATAGCTCTATAGCCTTCGAATGGAAGAAAGTAGAGATATACTAGGGCATGTTCAGTGGTTTGACCAATTGAGTATCGATTTACTCAATTTGGGTGTGGCTCTGATGGAGGAGGATAAGTTTCTATTGTTGCTATGCTCACTACTCGAGAGTTTTGATCCACTGGTGATGACTCTGTTGTACGGAAAGGAGACACTGATCTATGAGAAGATAGTATCGGTCCTTTAGACAAACGAGCAGAGGAAGTAGATGGTGAGAAGTAGTACAAGAGTTTTCTAGATGCCATGGTGGCCGATGAGAGGCCTCGGAGGGAAAGGATGACACGAGCTAGCAGGGAGGTAGAAATCTCCAAAGGATAACAGAGAGATATGGTGCTATAGGTGCAGAAAGTTGGGGCACCTGAAGAGAGATTGTCCACAGAGAAAGAAAAGGAGAAAGTTCCAGGCTGAAGTCATCAAGTGCAGTGGCTAAAAGTGATGTATCAGATAATTTACTGATATTGTCGGCTGGACATAGAGAGAAGGCAGATCATTGGGTACTGGATTCAGCCAACTCTTATCACTATACACCTCACTGGGCATAATTTACTTCTTATACACAGGTGGGTGAGGGGCAGCGAGTGATACTTGGAGATGGGAGCTCTTATGGTGTTGCAGGAGTGGGATCCATTTAGTTGAAGATGTTTGACAGAAGGGTACAGACATTGATAGTTGTGCACCATGTCCCAGATCTCAGGAGGAACGTAGTATCACTTGGATACTTGGAGGAAAGAATTGCACTTTTAGAAGCAATTCAGAGGTTCTGAATGTCTCCAAGGGTGATAGGATTGTGATGAGAGGAAGAAGGTTGAAGAGTTGTTGTACCAGTTGGAGGGATCTATTCTATCTAGAGAGGTTGAGGTGATTGCTTCAGCCATGGAAGATTAGTCAGAGGTCCAGTCGGTGCAGATTGGATAGTTGATGGTTTGCTTATTGGATCTGTCAGTTGTGGGATCGTCAGATCATAAGGAGGTAGAGCACGGAGGATTTGTGTGCCCACACATAGAGAAGGAGGAGCACCAAAGAGAGGCTCTTTCACAGGTGATAAGGAAGGCCATGACCATGGCACGAGCTCTAAGTGGAGAGGTGCAGAGGGAGGTAGAGTTTCTCAGATGTTCGGACAGTGGTGAGCAGGCACCAGGAGATGGCCTAGAGATGTATGCATCGAAATTTGATGCTACAGCAATGACGGAGGACCCGGAGACCTATGAGGAGGCTTCCATCAGTCTAGACTATAGGACGGTCGAAGGCAGGAGAGTGGAGCTACAGTCACTCTAGGAGTTTCGATGCTGCGGTGGAGCGTGTCGCAGGAGCAGCGGCGGTCACAGCCACTGGGGCAGTGGTGATCGGAGCCATTGGGGCAATGACGGGCAACCACAGACTGCATCGCTGGAACTGCGATTGTTGGAGTCGCAGGTGGAGTAGCAGTAGTTAGATACACTGGAGCAGCAATAGGTGGAGTTGCTAGGTGTCATGATAGGTGGAGTCACAGTGGCAGTAGTGGATGTAGCTGCTGGATCAGTGATGAGTATAGCCATTGATGAAAGGACCAATAGAGAGGTGCCCAGATGTAGGACATGGTTTTCAGCCATAAGGGAGGCGGTAGTGGTCTCCTGGATAGCTTCAGAGCTAAGATATACTGTGGTAGCGAGGAGGTCTGCACAGTTGGTTTCACTCATTGGCCAGGTCGTGCAAAGGATTGGACTCGGTGAAGAGACATGATCGTCAAGGCTTTGAGGGCACTAAGGTGGAGATTGTTGGGATTCTATGGTGTCTTTATAGCCTTAGAGGTGACCACAAGTGGAGTCGGGGTGATAGACTCCAGGTTCACTAGGATGAAAGTGGTCCTATGGTGAAGGCAGAACACAGCTTCCATGGGCTCAAGGTTCGTGTTGGTGAGAACTTCGAAGAGCTTGGTTGGAGCTTCGGATACTTGGGATGCAAAGTGGAGCGAGGAATCAAGCAAAGAGATTCTGCCATCAATGGAGTTGGCTCGGATCCTGAAGGAATTGACTTGGATCAACTCGAGCCGGCTCGGACCCCTGAGAGAGCCGGCTCGAAGGCCAAATAGAGAGCAGTATTTTATGGCACGCTACTGGCACGGCAATCGAGCCGACTTGGGGTCTGATCGAGCCGGCTCGAGTCGTGGAACAGAACAATGTGGGATTTCTGTTTGGGCCTGAGATTAGTTTGATCCTAGGATCTTAAGTTCTGGTTTGATGGGTCTTAAGGGGGCTAACTCAAGGTGTGAGTACATGATCAGACCATGGGTACTCATGAGTTTGGATAAGTATATTTGGGTGAGTCTGGAGAGTTTTTCAGCTGGGATTTATTAGGATTTGTATGAAAATCCTAGGGTATATAAACCATAGATGATAACATATTGTGAGAAACTAATACAATAGCTTTTCTCCCTCAATCTCTTTCCCCTTCTATCAGTTTGCATGCCAAAACCCTAGTTGCCATCTACAAGGAGGGATCCTTGCAGCCATCCCTCTTTGGTGTATTGCTAGTGCATTTCTTATCCCACGTCCTGTGGTCGTCTGCACAACAATTAGTATCTGAGCCAGAAGGTAGCGTGGAGCATGAAGAAGATGCCAGGAGTTGTTGAAGAGATCAATGAGGTTCTTCGTCAGATTTTCTGTCAAAGTATTTTTTCTTCAATCAGATCTACGATGATTGTGATTGTGGTTTAAGACATCATGAGCAGTGAAATGAAGATCGATTTTGAAAAGTTTGATGGAAAAAAAACTTCTTGACGTAGAGAACTAGAGTGGAGGATCTGTTGGTTCAGCAGGAGCTGAACCTGACTTTGGAGGAAAAGCTAGAGGGGATGACAGATCGAGCTTGAAGTTCTCTAGAGAAGAGGGCTTGTTCGTTGATTTGATGGTGCTTGGCTGATTCGGTGTCGTACAATATACTGGAAGAGAAGATGTCCAAGGGATTATGGTCAAGGTTGCACACCCTATACATAGGGAGGAATATGTACAACAAACTCATGCTGATGAAACAGCTCTATAGCCTTCAGATGGAAGAAGGTAGAGATATACTACGGCATGCTCAGTGATTTGACCAGTTGAGTCCTAATTTACTCAATTTGGGTGTGGCTCTGAAGGAGGAGGACATAGTCCTGTTGTTGCTGTGCTTGCTACTCAGGAGCTTTGATCTGTTGGTAATGACTCTGTTATACGGGAAGGAGACACTGGTCTATAAGGAGATAATGTCGGTCTTTCAGACAAATGAGCAGAGGGAGTGAATGGTGAGAAGTAGTACAAAGATTTTTCTGGATGCCATGGTAGCCGTTGAGAGGCCTATGAGGGGAAAGGATAGACGCTAGGCAGTGGAGAGGCAGAAATCTCCAAAGGATAATAGGGAGATATGGTGCTACAGGTGCAGAAAGTTAGGGCACCTGAGGAGAGAGTATCCATAGAGGAAGGAAAAGGAGAAAGTTTCAGATCGGAGTCATCCAGTGCAATGGCTGAAAGTGATGTATCAGATGATTTATTGATGTTGTCGACTGGACACAGAGGGGAGGCAGATCATTGGGTACTGGATTCGGCTAGCTCTTATCACTGTACATCTCACCAAGCATGGTTTACTTCTTACGCTCAGGTGGGTGAGGGGCAGTGAGTGATACTTGGAGATGGGAGCTCTTATGGTGTTGCAGGAGTGGGTTCCATCAAGCTGAGGATATTTGACAGGAGGGTGCGAACATTGACAGATATGCATCACGTCCCAGATCTCAAGAGGAGCATAGTATCACTTGGATACTTACAGAAAAGGATTGCACTTTCAAAATAATTCGGGGTTCTGAATGTCTCCAAAGGTGATAGGATTGTGATGAGAGGGAGGAGGCTGAGGAGTTGTTTGTACTAGTTGGAGAGATCTATTGTGTCCAGAGAGGTCGAGGTGATTGCTTCAGCTATGGAGGATCAGTCAGAGATCCAGTCAGTGCAGATTGGATGATTGATGGTTTGCTTATTAGATTTGCCAATTGTGAGGTCACCGGATCACAAGGAGGTGGAGCATAGAGGATTTGTATGTCCACACATAGAGAAGGATGAGCATCGGAGAGAGGTTCCTTCACGAATGATGAGGAAGATCATGACCATGGCACGGGCTCTAGGCGAAGAGGTGCAGAGGGAGGTGGAGTTTTCAGACGCTCGAACAGCAGTGAGTGGGCACCAGGAGATAGACTAGAGGTGTATGTATCAGAGTTTGATGCTACAGCGATGATGGAGAACTTAGGGACCTATGAGGAGGCTTCCACCAGCTTGGGCCATAGGAGAGTCAGAGGCAAGGGAGTGGAGCTGCAGTCACTCCAAGAGTTTCGATGCTGCAGTGGAGTATGTCGCAGGAGCAGTAGTGGTCACAGCCACAGGGACAGTGATGATCTAAGCCACTAGAGCAGCGACAGACAACCACAGGCTGCGTCGCTGGAGCTGCAGCTGTTGGAGTCGCAGGTGGAGCAGTAGTGGTTAGATTTGCTGGAGCAGTGATAGGTGGAGTCGCTGGGTGTCGTGACAGGTGGAGTCATGATGGCAGCAGTGGATGTAGCTGTTCGATCAGTAGTGGGTATAGCCATTGATGAAAGGACCAATAGAGGAGTGCTCGAACATAGGATGAGGTTTTAGTCATAAGGAAGGTGGTGGCGGTCTCTTAAATAGCTTTAGGACTGAGATATACTGCAGTGGCGAGGAGGTCTGCATAGTTGGTTTCACTCCTCATTGGTCAAGTTGTGTAGAAAATCAAATTTGGTGAAGAGCGATGATCGCCAAGGCTTTGAGGGCACCAAGATGGAGTTTGTTGGAATTCTGTGGTGCCCTTATAGCCTTAGAGGTCACCACAAGTGGAGTCAGAGCGATAGACTCCAGATTCGCTAAGACGGGAGTGGTCCTAGGGTGGAGGCAGAGCACAGCTTCCACGGGCTCGAGGTTCATACTGATGAGAACTTCGAGTAGCTTGGTTGGAGCTCCGAATACTTGAGATGCAAGGTGGAGCGAGAAATCAAGCAAAGAGATTCTGCCATCAGTGGAGTTGGCTTGGATCTTGAAGGAGTCGACTCAGATCAGCTTGAGCTGGCTCGGATCCCTGAGAGAGCCGGCTCAAAGGCCAAATAGAGAGCAGTATTTCATGGCATACTACTGGTATGGCAGTCAAGCCGACTCAGGGTCTGACTGAGCCAGCTCGAGTCATGGAACAGAACAGTGTGGGATTTCTGTTTGGGCCTAGGATTGATTTTGATCCTAGAGTCTTAAGGTCTGATTTGATGGGTCTTAAGAAGCCTAACTCAAGGGTGAGTATATGATCAGACCATGGATGTTCATGAATTTGGGTAAGTGTATTTGGATTAGTCTGGAGAGTTTTTCAGCAGGGGTTTATTAGGGTTTGTGTGGAAATCCTAGGATATATAAACCATGTATGATAACATATTGTGAGGAACTAATACAATAGCCTTTCTCTCTCAATCTCTCTCTCCTTCTCTTAGTTTACACACCAAAACCTTAGTCGCCATCTACAAGGAGGGATCCTCGCAGTCATCCCTCTTTAGTGCATTGCTGGTGCATTTCTTATCCCACGTCCTGTAATCATCTGCATAACACATAAGGCTTGGCAAACTATCTATAAACTTTATCTGTTCCATCAGAGCTCAGAAACAAAAAGAAATAATTGAATTCAATTTTAAGTCTACAATCTAGAGACTATATATTGTGCATCAAAAAAAAATGAAGATCATGGATTGAAGAATTAAATATAGTACATAGAAAGTGCTAGTTTATGTATAAAACTAATGAAATCAGTCGAAACATAAAACTCCGATCATTGATGACCGTATACAAAATGTCTCTACGAGCCCAATTTATCATTAGATATGTAGATATGCTATAAAATAATGACAAATAGATGGCATAATATAGAACAAAATAATAGAAGAGAAATTATTACAGTAGAAATCCATCTAATACCTAAGTACAATATTGAGCAGCAAAATAACAACAACCAAGCTAGTGGATTAGAAAGCTATATAAGCCGCACAAAGCACAGCTGAATTCCACAGCTGTTAGCAGACAAATAGAGACCCAGTAGAAATAAAAGGCCAATCTAGGAGAGAAGTAATAAAATGAAAAATATAAAGAACTTTCAAAATGGTCCAATAAATCCATCCAAAGGTTAATTAAATAAATATGATCCAATAGCTAAACAAATATTTTTCAATTCTAGCAAATTAGTTTCCTTTATCTTCATTCATCCATTATCATAAAAACCTGCATTTAGAATAGAAGATGAAGAAATTTAAATATGAAAATTTGTAACTTGATATGGATTAAAAAAATTGTAAAGATGGTTATAGAATATTATATCCATATCCCAATTTTACTACTCAGCCGCCGTGGGGTGCTATCATCCGTATTCAATTTTAAAAAATTCAAACTACTTGTAACTATTAACACACATCAATCATAAATCTTCAAATATTAGTACTATAAGCAAATAAAAATATAGTATAAATTTTAATATTTATATACCTTCATCATATTCTTCACGAAGCCAATCTTAGATATAAACTAAAGCCTCAATAGTAGATGAGCTTAATGAACTCTGATACTGATCTTTAACTTTATCACTAGTACTGAATATCGATTCTGATAACATAGTAGAGATTGGAATAGCGAGAATAACTTTAGCCATTCTCAATAATATAGGATAGACTACTGTATTGCTCTTCCATCATGCTAATATATCAAACTATTTGTCCCTCAAATTAGAAAGTGCATCATCATCTAAAAAACTATTTAGCTCTCATCTCTTTGGCTTTCTTGAAGAACTTTAATTTCTAAATTAAATAAAATCTATGTCAAGTTTTATTTTACTAAAGTTAAAAAAGAAACTGAACTCATTATTTTGTCCATCAAAATCAGATGTTAGATCACTTGAACCTATAGAAGGTTATACTCTTGTTGCATCTGCATATTCGTTATAAAATTTATAAAGACAAGCATGAATATCATCAATATTCTTCTTGCTCTCTTCCACATCAAATGCCATTTGATAATAAAACTTTATAAATATCAACTTTGATCTGAGATCCAAACTAGAAGCAATAACTAATAAAATATTGCACTAAGATCAATATTTATTGAACTTCTTTTGCATTTTATTTATCAATTGCTTCAATGTATCATTAGTATCAACACACCCATATATCAATAAAGCCCTAATTTTCTAAACTTCTTTTATATAAAATTAGATATGGGATACTTGTAACCAGAAAATACTTTAGTGGCATCTAAAAAGTCTTCTAAAAATTTAAGAATCACATCAGCTTGTTTCTATTTATCATTGTTGAAATATATATATATGAATGCTCAGTTGTATATCTAATAAAAATATCTTTATAAGTATTTACATCAGTCAACATTTTATAAGCGAAATTTCATCTTGTAACAATATCCAAAATGAGTCTTTTTTTAGTAGAAAGTCTCATATGTTGCACAATTTTATTAAATTCTTACATTCGAGATGGAGATATAGACGCTTATCTAATAATCTCTCTTATGTATTCAATGGCTTCATGAATTATTTCATCCTATCCTAAATCATAATATTTAATATGTATGTGCAACATCTAATATGACTATACTCCCCATTAAATCATATTGCATAACAAAAATGATCTTGAATCCTTTTAATTATAGCATCATTTATGGAGCAATTATCTAAAGTAATAGTACATATTTAAATCCAAATTTCATTGAAAGAAGGCACTTTCCAATAGCATCTTCAATTACAAAACTTGCATGAAGGTATGTTAGTTTCATGAAACCAATTATCTTCTTATGTAAATAAATTCAAAATCAATATAATATCTCGTAAGAGAAATATAACCAATTTTTTGATTTGATGTCTAAATATCCTAGTAAAATTAATTTGAGAACTTAATTTTTTAAATGCATCATGCAATTTTTCTTTTGTTTAGTATAAAGCCATACAATCACTTCTTACTATCTTATGACCAATAATATTAAATAATGGTTGAATAGATCTTATAAAATCTAGAATAAAAGATTCTCAATAGTGCGAAATAGAAGCTTGACATATATAATAAATTTTGCAAAAAAATTTTACTCTTTTTTTGGTTGAATTTAAAAGACTTCATTAGATCTTTTGAACTTGCTGCTATAAATATTTGATTAACCAAATTCTTTTGATATTTCTTACAAATATTTTCAAGATATCATTTTAGATGACTTATTTCTTCTTTAGTACTATTACTCAATATCTTTTTATAATATTTGTATATAGCTATTAATCCATCAGATTTTTTTTCTCAATAAAGTAATTCTATATCTAAGATATTGTTTTAGAATCTTTGTTACTTTTAATAGCTTCAGTAGTATCTTCATCTTCATCTTTATCATCCTCATCCCTTATATATTCAACAGTCTCATTTTCATCCATTTTAGAATAAGATATTAATAAAACAATCTATCCAAATGAGAACATAAATTACTAAAAAAATCAATACTTGTAAAATATATATTACCCCACGTCTAAAAATGAAAATACTAACTTTTAGAATGAAAATCAAGCAGCAAACAATAAAAGTATGAAATTTTAGAAAAATATGCAATACATCATGCTAAACATCATAGAATACAGCATAAGTCAAAGGGAATGGATCTTGATAGGAAAGCAAATAAATATTAAAAATATGAGGAAATCATATCTAATAAATTTAAGTAGGACAAAGCAGTAGATGATGATCAATCAATCTTGATGGTACAAGCTTGTTGGGACCTTGCTCTCTTAAACCAATTTCTCTATAATTAAACAATTCCTTAACAACTACAAATGGCCAATTTTAACATATGTGATAAATATAAACCTAGAATCAAATTTCTTTTATCCTTGCATTTTTTTCTTATAAAATATAGTCACGATACAACATATAAAATGCACAGATTGAAATAGGCACCAATAAACCAAGTTTTAGCAATCAAAAACCATGAAATTAATATATTAATCCCTATTGACTTTGAAACAGATTTGAAGTGGAACTTCATACGAGGACTCAACTAATTTTCTGTAAGAACTAAGAAAGTAGAGGAGAACATTAACACTATGCAAATAGAGTCTAACACGTCATTTTTTCTCTTTTCAATTTAATCATAAATTTTTCTTCTATAAAGGGAGTTATTCATCTCTAAACTATGAATATGCGCAATGATATTCAACCATTAATATGTGTAACTCATCTCTAAACAATAGTGTAAGCTGCTGCTTATTATATAATGGCACAAGTTAAATCATGAATAATGATTTCAAGAAATTTAAAAACATCATGCAAAGGTTGTTATTGCCTATGCATATAACATGAAATTTTCATCATATCCTCCAACTTTCAATCAGCACCTCTAGATCACCTTGGCCATAAAATGCTTGGGAATAGCTTATGCTTTGCTTCTAGATCTGAGCCCTATTTTGCCCACATTGGAGAGTAGACTATTGTGCGTCCCTTTGAAATATTTAGAAGAAGTTCTTATCAGATTGTTCATTTCATTGAGTGATAATGACAAATTATCATTGGAAAGGATGAAAAGAAGGTAAAGAGATACTCTGATCACAACAGATATTTGTTAGCTATTTCATTATTTTTTTGACTTGATATATGGAATGAGATGATGAAAATGCAAAACATAATGATCCTATAGGAAATTTAATCTTGATGCAGAAATAACATACCTCCAATCATTGTTGTTCAAGTCTAAAAATAGATCAAAGATAAAGAACGTTACGAGAATACTGGAAGATGGATCTACAAAATGAATCTATTTTACTCCAATCCTACAAAAGATTATTGCAAAAGAGTTCTTCCAATCTATGCCTAAAGGATCTCGATACCTATTACCGATGAAGAGTTACAGGCTATATTTATATACTAGATCAGAGATTTTTTTAGATTAACATAATTTTCTGTCCATTAAGGAATCATAACCATAGTAGAGTCCTTATTTTGACCAGAGTCCATCTTTATCTCAAAAGAGTTTTAATTATTTATTATCATCTTAATTATCTGAAATTGTCTTTAATAATTAGGTCACATGTGGACCACATCAAGTTTCTAATATTAGGACGAGCACAATATTCTCTCACTTAACCCATATGTTACAATCAAGATACTGAATAGGTGATAAACAAAACTATAATATGGCCATAAATCAACTCAAGTCAAAACTCTTATTTAAATAAGAAATTTTAATACATGAATCAGGGCGATTATATTCTATAAATTGAATATTTCCTTCTATGTATCACAATGCATAAAATCTCTTATTTAAGTACTTTATACTTTTCTTTATGAATAACTTTCTATTAGTTATTTAGAGTCCAACTTTATGACATGAACTTTATGTGCATAACCAGAAATCGTAACCTTTATTTCTAAGAATGTCATAAACATTTATACAAAAAGCAAATCAAACAATAATTGAACTAATGATTTTCATATGATCCACATGATCTTTAAATTGTTTGGCTGATAATCCTTTAGTCATGGGATCTGCAATGATTAATTCAGCATTGATAAGCTGGATATCAACTTCATACTTCTTGATGTGATCTTTAACAGCAAGATACTTTATATCGATGTACTTACTATGACTTTTATTTTATCATTCTTAGAAAAAAACTACAGCAGAGTTATCACAATAAATCTTTATTGATCTTGCAAGAGAATCGATAACTCTCAAATCAAAAATGAGATTCCTCATCCATATTACTTATGAAGTAGC